>OZ038496.1:36304897-36472397 GCA_964036315.1 Acanthosepion esculentum | reverse complement strand
CTCTCTATATAATTGTTTTTAACTCTCTCTATCTCCACACACACACACACCCTCACACACACACGCACACACACACACACACATACACACATATATTCTGTTGTTTGGATATGAGTTTTATAATCGCAAATGCGTGATATATATATATATATATATATATATATATATATATATATATATATATATATATATATATATATATGTTGAGCTCCTCTCTATATGTGTTCATATCACCTTCTGTCTCTATATCTTTTTCTGTTTCCCTCTCTATATCTGTTTCTATCTCTCTCTCTCGATATATATATATATATATATATATATATATATATATGTGTGTGTGTGTGTGTGTGTGTGTGTGTGTGTTTATATCTTCCGATATCTCTATATCTTTTGATATCACACTCACACTGAAAATGCTATTCAGTGGTTTCATACAGAGGTGATTCGAAACAAATTTGAGTTTGCCATGCTGTAACACTGTCAAGTAACCATTCAAAGATCTCGCGTAAATGACAAAAATCGGAACCCAGAAAACCTGCATTCCTCTTTCTCACTGTTTGAAGGAGAAGCGTGTGTAGGAGAGGTTGAGAGAATCTAACTCAATATTCTGATGTTAGTCGTCGTCGGGACGCAAGACTGAAAAAGATGTCATCCAAACCTCGCTCTGTTTTGGTTGAATTATAAGAAATATTATTCAAATATTAAATATCGAAATATTCCAAATAATAACATATAACCAAGAATAAAAACTGAGAAAACACGTGACAAATTATAAAAAATTAATGTAAAATTTTCTTACCCTATAAAAAAATGTCGACCCTTCCTTAAGGATTTGCATAAAACGATACACAATATTTGCTACTGATTACTCTGTTACTTCACAATGATTAATTCTGCTTTAAATTATCATAATTAACAACTGATTGTCGCCAAAATGTTTGGTTAATATCAAGGGATAGTTCGCCACCCTGGAAATGCTTAAATCATTTTGGGGTAGTAAAGTCAGGCATTGTGTTTCCTCTACCAATTTACATACACTTGAGCCGATCCAACAAGCAACACTGTCGTAGACAAAACAATGTCTCCTTATCGTCTTGCTCGTGACAATAATATCAAAGTCAAATAAATTTACAAGCTCGAGAAATATAACCTACCCCTGGATTAAATTTGCCTGAATATGGGATGTTCAATCCACTCTTTTTCGAGTTATCATTGGACGTCTACATTGAGAAAACCAAAACAGAACCTAATATCCCATCGTTTCAGAAATTTGCGTTGCCAGCCTGTAAAAAAATATTCTGCGAATAATGATATCTCTCTGGCTTGATGGAGAGCATCCATAATTCAAGCTCTAATAATAATAATAATGATAATAAATATAGTTTTTTTTTCAAAAAACATCCTGACTGGAAAATGTCATGGTGCCATTTCTGACCTTAGGTCTCTGGTTGGGACCCGGAAAAAAGGAGTATAGACAAGATATTAAAGACATTAATATACTACTACTACTATTAATAATACTACTAATACTACTACTACTACTAATAATAATAATAAATAATAATAGTAAGAAGAAGACGACGATGACGAAGAAGAAGAAGAAGAAGAAGAAGAAGAAGAAGAAGAAGAAGAAGAAGAAGAAGAAGAAGAAGAAGAAGAAATAGAGACTTTCGACAGTGTGTCCGTCTTCAAGTCATGTTTTAAAAATTGTATACAAGTATAAAAAATACATTTCTTTGTACAAACATAGCTTGTCTTGAGAAAAATGTTTGTGTCAGTAATCAAAGCGAGATAGCGAATAAAATGCTGCCATCGTGAATAAATAGTAACTTAAACGTAAAAAAAAGAAAGAAGTAACATGTCAGGGATCATTGTCCTCTTGAAATCTTCCGTCATTTGATTAATTAATCAGAACAATTAATCAAATAGCTTTGTATAAAACTTATGGAAGTCTCTATCATTTTTTTATTTCCCTCTTCCGAATGTGTACCTAATTTCGACGAACAAGTTAAGGTACACATTCTACAAAAATATCCACAATCCACCTTTCACCTTTTTAAACGACTGAAGAGTGATATCCAGGGGTCATAGTTGCCACTAGATATTTCTTGCTATGTATGTTCCTGATAAAATTACTGATTCCTTGTTTAATAAAATAATCGGATCTGAGGTAACAAACACGAGTAGCTAAGTTATTTTATATTGTTTTATTTTATAATCATTGTTTTACGTTTTATTTAAGCAGTACATTAGCTGTACACTTGTTCTGCAAATTTATAAAAGTGAATAGTTACTATGATGATGGTTGTGTTAAAATTACCTTTTTCCGTATAAGGGAACATCCTGCATTCATTGATGGAACAGCCAGTGTTATCATTTAAATTCACTTGCCTTGCTAAAGTCAAATGACGAAACACTCCGGCAAGGACTAAGTACTATTCTCTGATTGGCTATTTTATTCAGTTTGTCTTCTCTACATATTTATTCTGAGAACTTTAGCACATATTTTACATGGAAAACTGTTGTGGTGTCCTCTCTCTAATGCGTCTATTGTGGACTCTTCCACTTACTATAAAGTAGTAGGAAAGTAAGCCTCGGGGGAACAATAATATAGACTGAACGCTGGTCAACCGACACAAACCCAAAAGTCGTGTAACACACTTCTGTTGTATTTACTGTTCAATACACTATTTATTTGCAACCTCTTGTTTTGTTATTTCTTAACCATTTACTTGGCCACAACAAAAACACACACTTAGTCAAACAAAAGAAAAGGTTATTAATATTGAAAAAGAGCGTGTTTTAAAATTCTTGAATTTCATGTAACTGCACAACATTTCGGTTTTGTTTTCATCACTTGCCTTGATGAAGTCAAATGGCGACTGTCTGTCTGTCTGTCTCTCTCTCTCTCTCTCTCTCTCTATATATATATATATAATTTATTTGTTTTAAACGTTATTTTTAATGAACACTCATGTTTGAGAAGATATCTTTTTTATTAAATTATTTATTATTTTTTTTATTTATTATATATATATTTATTTTTATATTTATTATTTAATTATTAATTTATTTATCTAGTGGTATGAATATTAGAGAAAGAAATATCTAGTGGTATGAATTTATTTATCTAGCGGTATGAATATTAGAGAAAGAAATATCTAGTGGTATGAATTTATTTATCTAGCGGTATGAATATTAGAGAAAGAAATATCTAGTGGTATGAATTTATTTATCTAGTGGTATGAATATTAGAGAAAGAAATATCTAGTGGTATGAATTTATTTATCTAGCGGTATGAATATTAGAGAAAGAAATATCTAGTGGTATGAATTTATTTATCTAGTGGTATGAATATTAGAGAAAGAAATATCTAGTGGTATGAATTTATTTATCTAGCGGTATGAATATTAGAGAAAGAAATATCTAGTGGTATGAATTTATTTATCTAGCGGTATGAATATTAGAGAAAGAAATATCTAGTGGTATGAATTTATTTATCTAGCGGTATGAATATTAGAGAAAGAAATATCTAGTGGTATGAATTTATTTATCTAGCGGTATGAATATTAGAGAAAGAAATATCTAGTGGTATGAATTTATTTATCTAGTGGTATGAATATTAGAGAAATCTTGTTAGAAAAATTCTGTTTCATAATAGAAACAAAGCATCTTCTCAAATATGAGTATCCATTAAAATTGGTTTGTCCTTCCTCCAAGGTAATCGTATTTATAAATTCAAATGTCAATGCGAGACTGACAATGTAGGACGAACCAATCAGCGACTCGAAACCCGGAGCGGACAACATGTTCCTGTAAATATAAGACAGATTATTTTAATTGCAATATGCGTTGTACCCAATCTATTCATGACTCGACCATTGGTCAACATTCGCTAGAGAATCCGGAGTGTTCAGTAAGAAATAGTGACGATTGATTTACTGTCGTGAGCAGAGCTCGGTCCGCTCACAATTTACGCTTATCAGAAGTGTTTTCGTTACATCAAGCGTCTCTGTGCAGACAGGAAGAACATTTTGTTCATTTTCTCTGTCTTTTAGGGGACATGTGTGTTAATCTTTCAATTTTATACTCACTCCGAACCGTTTACATTGGCTGCTTTGCAAGTATATTTTTTTCTTCCTCCTCGTTTTTAATAATAAATTTATATGTTAGTAGTGGCTCCTTGTTTATTGCCATATTTTTCTTTTCTCGCAGTGCTAATTGTTATTCTGCAAATTTAATATTTACCAATATATTCTTCTAACGAAGAGTTGGTCGAAAAGGATACTTAAAGAAGAGTGCTTTCCTGCATTTTCAAATCTATATGTAGATTCTGTAGTGTCAAACTTCTGTTCAAATATATATATATATATATATATATATATATATATATATATATATATATATATATATATATATATATATATGTACGTATGTATGTGTATATATATATGTTTATATATATATATATATATATATATATATATATATATATATATATATATATATATATATATATATATATATATATATATATATATATAAAGGCTGTTACAATAAGTTGAACCGATTTTAATGTGAATTAAGTTTAAACGACTAATGATTTTTTCTTTTTCTTTCAGATTTGGCTGACATTTGGGCGATACTATTTTTCACACATAATTGCCATGACTTAAATAACAAAATCCAATAGAGAAATAAATAAATTTTGACCAATAACACCGATTTATTTACTGCTGACTTTGATCCTTCTTCATGAAACACCCTTATATATAATCCGTCTTAATGAAACACACTGTTTCCTCAAAAGAACCAATCGGCATTCAATGATCAAGCAGCCATTACGATTGTCGCTTGAAATTTAAAAAATCTTTCTCTTAAAACAAGGAAAATATTTTCTCAAGTCCAATGGCTGTTATCACTTTTTCCAGTATTGATGGGCATTTCCTTCCTAACATTTGGCTTGAAGTAGTGTGGAACGTCAACATCTTGATTATGTCAGTCTTTTCTCTTCGAGTTACATGTGATATCCCTGTTAGCTGTTGCCGTTTTTGAAACTTCTCAAGTAACGTGGTTTCTTTAAATAAATGTTGTATATCAGAATCAATATTATAGATAAGCAGTTCGAAGTTTGTGCTTCTTCTGTTTTGTCCAAATAATTTCGATCGTCTCAATCATTATCAAGAACCATATTTTGTCAGTTTGCTAGGAAGCATTCTTTAACTACATCCATACATTAGTTAAAGATCTAAGATTTTAAATCAATCCAAAATGATTTCAGGTGTTAAAGCGAGCGTGTCCACTCCAGAAAAGCATGTGTCAGTTCTCATACGTATTATTATTATTATTTAGAACGTTATTTATTTCTTTATGCACTTCAAGATACAATCTTCTGTAGTTAAAGTTATTTTATTTAATGTGGTTTGTTTATTTTGTATAACAATAGCTTCAAGCATATTGTGTTCTTTCTTTGCCTTGGTTATTGCACAATATTTTATTATTTCCCGCTATGTGTCATGGGCTCTGGTCGATATGTACACCAATTGCAATTAACTTTCGACGAGTAGAGACTCAAGCTGTTGTGTTTTTAATATTGGTATTAATATAGAGATGCAAGTCTCAGAGAACCTGTGTTTACATAAACAACATTAATTGGGTTAGCTAACTCTAATATATAAATATATATGCACACACATACATACAATCACACACACACACACACACACACACATACATATATATATATATATATATATATATATATATATATATATATATATATATATATATATATATATAATATAAGCCTAAAGAGGCAGGCAAACCTAACTAGATTTCTCCTAAACGGATCGTCAGAGAAATGCCGGCCTTTCGCTGATGATCCGTTAAGGTGAAACCTAGGTTGGTCTGCCTGGCTCTTTAGGTTCATATTAGGTTTGCTCTAATTTGTGTATTGAGCACTTTACGTAGTTGCTTTTACTCGTTTTGGAGATTTTTTTCTTTGGAATCTGAGCTTGAACACTGGAAGAATGTTTTCGCCTCAAGTTCATGTTCTTAGTTCTTTCTTTTTTATTCCTCATTTTTCCTTGAGTACTAGTTTGTTTTACTACAAGCCAACATACCCAAGGTTTTTCAAGCGTGTACCACCATTATATATATATATATATATATATATATATATATATATATATATATATATATATATATATATATATATATATATATATATAAGGGGGCATTATGGTCAACAGTTCCCGCCGACAGTCGGTTTCATGCTTAATTGTAATCTTAAGGCGTGAAGATTGCGTTTAAGCATGAAACGGCCTGTTTCCGCTGGCTGTTGATCTCAATGTCCACTTTTATATTTACATACTATTTACTATGAGAACATTAACTCATAAATATATTGCTTCTCTGTTTGTTAGATTGAATTCTTATTTGTTCAAGCCTTTCATGTGAGGCACTCAGCTACCATTGTCTATTGTTTAAATTGGGTGTTGAAATAGTCTCTGTCGTCGCCTTTTCTGTCATTTTGTGTCTAATATTTTTCTTCCAAGAGATAATTTCTGTTGACTGTTAGATTAAACAAATAAGATTTTAACATGAAAAGATATTGAGGAAAAAACCGGTTTATATAATACCGAGGGTAATCAATGAATCCGAGAGACCATTGTCTAAGAAATATAAGGGGGGCGGTTTTATTAAACGGTCCTTTGGCCTCTGTTTTAATTGTGAATTCTTTATCCCCGCTTTATTGAATCTCAATACATTGTTTCAAGACATTTGTTTCATTATATGTCATTATTAAAACATTCTAGCAACTGTCGTCATTTTTGACGACACTGGTACTCTCGTGTTTTAATAAAAAGAAAGAAATCAAGGTTAAAGGAACCAGCAATAAAGACGAAATAAATCTGACAGGAAAGAGTTCGTCGGTATCTTCCAAACCTAACTAATGTCATACAGAGTCTAATCCTCAGTCAATCTAAGCCTACATGTCACAGTGACAGCTTTGATTTTAATCAGCTTATTCGGAACTGACCAAATAGTCCACGCTCTCCTTTTTCCACTACTCTCTTTGTCCGCCGACTCTCTTCATAAAGCCATTACTCTCCCTGTATTCCTGCTAACTAGGTCAAATGCAGATCCATTGCAAAGCTGTTAATTGCCTCCAAAGACCAATGACGCCGGCCACTTATGCTGTCCTATCCGCCAAATTGGTGTATAATGGAAAGCCGCTAATTGGTCAAAAATTGCTGAGCCCCTAAAAAAAACAAATAAAGAAAATATTGTAAAAGTAACATGCTAAGTGAATATTGTCATATCATCAATATCAGGATCATTTATATGGTTATGATTATATATATATATATATATATATATATATATATATATATATATATATATATATATATATATATAATGTATATTTGAGCAGCTACTGTTCTTTTAAACATATTTCGTTAAATATGACAGAAAAGGAAGATTTAATTAATGTTTTATTTATTTTTCCAGCGTCCATGTCTTTTTTTCCTTTCGTAAGGTAATACAAATATATTCCATAATTTTCGTTATTGAAAATGCCTAAAGAATTTACCGAGAGCGCTTGGAGAAATGAAAAGAAGACTTAGTGACGAGAAATACCAATAAAAGAACATGGTTCAGGAAAACACATGATGGTCATTGACGTTGAATTTAACTTTTTGAAGATTGTAAGTAGCAGGCAACAACAAACCGGAAGTGAATTCCACTGGCGAGAAGTGCCAGAAAAATTAGAATGAAACTTACGCTTAAACCTGACTATTTAAAGAGCAAAAGGATGAAATAAATTTGCCGATGTAGTAGTACGCTAAAATTCATGTGATCGAGGTACCAAGGAGGAAAGCTTATTAGGACAATTGCTATGAAAATGTTTATAGAAAAGGCAGAGAGACACCGCATCGTAGTGGTGGGAAAACGCCAGATATCGTGATGACAGGTCAGGAGCAATTGTATTAGAGAGCATTCTTTGGATTTTGTCGAGAATCTCGCGTTGTACAGCAGGAGCAGCAAACCAAATATGGCAGAAATATTGAATGCACGGAAGAATGGTACATTTATAAATGTCTAAAAGGAATTCTGATGAGAAAAAAATGTCTGGCAGGAAAGAATGGACAAACTTTCCGAACAGTAGAAAATTCTAATTTTAATCTATTTTTTATTTTATATACAACAATTGGATTCTCAAATAAAGTTTGATATTAAAAATTACATTTTCATTAAGATGGGCATGATTAATTCATGTTAATTGAAGTTAGAATTTTTCACTAATTACTCGAGTAGAAAACATTAAGAAAATACAACTTATTCAGAACATACACTATATTTTTAATTGGTTTCCCCCCAAGCAAGGTAGTAAAGCCACTAAGGCACAATGGCTTAATGGGCATGGAAGAATTAGGAACAGTAACATTACTAGTGATCGAGAAGAGAAAAATTTAACCAGGAGGACAGTAGATATCGATTGACGTTGTATTTAATTTTTTGCAGTTTAAAGTTGGCTGGAAAGCATGGAGCCAGAAAGGAGTTCAACAGTGAAAAGTGCAAGAAAAGAAACTGTTAGCATAGGACTTACGGCTACATCCAGCCAGCTCAACTGTAAATTGATGAGATTTCGACGCCAGAATCTTGTGACGAACCTCTTTATTTCGAAGAATCGCATAAAAATAGATGATTGAATCATTTTTCAAAAGTAATTTACTATTTACCTTGGGGCCAGAGGTTCTTTCTCTTCCTGAAGAGTTTTATCATATGTTCAGTAATAGTAATAACAAAGACAACAATAAATTTGACATTCGGAATCTACTGCATCTGCTCCGGACGGTCTCTTTCTTTAATTTAGTGATGGTATTACAAGGAATTTTGTTGGTCACTCGCTTAACTGCCCCCACCAAACACATAATAATTAAGAGGGTTGCAGTCTGGGGAGTTAGGTGGCCAGATGTAAAAAAGTGATGTGGTGGCAGAAAATATCTGACAGCCATGACGGGGTTCTCCTGTTAGTGTGGCATGGTGCCAGACATAGGTTCTTCCAGCAGCTACACTCTTGACCCAGGGCAGCATTACCTCTTCAAGGTACTTGATGTAGGCCTCCGTGTTGAGTCTGAGGCCCTCACCAACAAATCCTGGAGTCCTTTTCTTATCAGAATATTCAGAGTTAATTTTCCGAGCTGTCGTAACTTCGTAATCCTCATCATACTCATGTAATTCTTTCCGAATCCTCTGCATTGTCATCAGATTGTAACTTAAATAATATAAAAAGTTCGTATTGTAGCTTCCAGAGCGAATGCCAAGTAGTCCAGTTGCCTTTTCTAATTTTCTGGCGGAGTGGATTGCGTCACAGTGCTCTTTTTTTTCTCAGATGTTGCCCAGCTGGCCTTACTTAGCTCAGCAATCGACAAAATAACCAAAAAAGCGCATGCGCAAAATTACGAATATAATATGGCGAAAAATTACCACTCGTACTCTGTGCAACGCAGAAGCTTAAGAGCACATATGACGGAAATATTCCATGCTTGTACGAATGGTCGTCTTATAAATGTGGAAGATAGATTCTGGAGAGAAAAATCGTTTAGCACAACACAGTGAACCAACTTTCCTAGCAGCAAGCCTAGCAATTGATTCAATATAATCTTTCCACTTTATATTAGCGGAAAACCTTAATATAAGTATAATTTAAATACATTTTAAATAGCATTTATTTATATGATTGGCATGATGCGTCTAGGATATTCACAGCATCCTTCTGTAGAAATATATCTCTGTTTCCTCAAAACCTTTTTTTAGCAACAATCTTGCTTTTTTAATGTGTAGTTTTATGTTTCTTTCCTTGCTAGTTTGATTCAAATTTTACCTGTCTGCGCTTTCGTATCTTGTTTACTGGAATTCCTGAGTTAAGTCCCTTAGGTCAATTGTCGGAGTTTTGATCAAATAAATGAATAAATAATTAAAAAAATAAAATTCTAAAGGAAGTTTTTAATCTAACTGTTTTTAACACACCTGAAATAATAATAAAAAAAAACAACAAAAAAACAAAAGCACGTCAGTGAAATCAAACCCGGTTCAAGACTCGCCATCTGGGCTTGTGCTGCTCAGTCCTCTCCAGTTTCGACTGTGTTCAAAATTGTTTGCGCGGGCTTGCGAGTGATAAAATATTTCCTACCATACACCTACTTTCTCACAGATGTGAAATGGCTAGCCTCACACTAATCTATCGCTATTTCTTCGGTATTTCGGATGAACATGCGTTCATTGCTTCCACAAGTTAAGGCTTTCACAGTGAAGATCGGCCATAACACGTAAACTGATTCGACAAATCCTCCTTATCTTTATAATGAGAAGTAAGCGCCACTGATAGAGCTTCTTCCCCAGAACTGTTGTAATGTAGAAACAACTCCCGAGAAGAAGCTTTCCCTATTGTTAACCTATTAAAGTCTAGTTTCAATCGTAATCTCTCCTAGATAGTCTATTACCATATGACCTCTTGCTCACACATTATAATCCCTTATGCCATCCTTATTCCGTAACCCTCTATCTTGGGTGGCTCTTGGGTAATGTATTAAGTGATTGATGGTAAAAAAGAAAATAAAGCGCAGATATTGATTTTGCGAATGAATAGTTTTCAAAAGAAATTAAATAAACACATCCACCTAAGCGACTTTTATGGAAGGACCCTTAACGATATCATTATTGCTTTGTTATTTTATATCAACTCATCCTATTTTGATATATATCTAATTTCGGGGACTTCACGATTATACGTCGAATTAATACAAAAATAGAAAGGGATTCCCATTATACTCATCTTAACAGCTGATAACAAACGCGGGTGTCCCCCAAGGTTCTATCCTGGGGCCTACGCCGTTTTTAATCTTTATCAATGATCTTCTTGATGTCATCAATTCTCAATTAGTTATTGGAGCGACTACGTTGAATCAATAGCTGCATCAACTGCAAGGAATGTTGGGTCACTGTATCGTGCCAGAAAATCTTTCTTGTCAGAGTCCATCTTGTACATTTACAAATCTACTATTCTATCCGGTCTGGTGCGCCTGCCACTGATCTCGAGATTCTTGACAAAATTCAAAGAAGGATCTGTAATGCAATCGATCCAGACTTAACTTTAGTCACTTTCTTACAGATGTGGCATGTCTTGCCTCTGTCTTTTCTATGTATATCTTCATGGCAACTGCCCTGAAGATCTTTTTCCTTGGAGCCCCTACTACGAATTAAAGCGTGCTACTAAACTGGCATCTAGGTCCCACCTTTTTACTGTTGAAATAGCTAAATGCAACCGCCTTATCTACTTCAAAATTTCTTTTCTCGCACTGCCTACTTGTGGAACTCCCTTCTGTTTAATTACTTCCCTAATAGCTGTCATCTTAAAAAAATTAAATTCAGCTTTAATCACCATCTCTATCTTGAATCTTGTTCATCTTTGTTCTTTTCTCAATCCTCAGTATACTCACTCTTTCTCTCTCTCTCTCTCTCTCTCTTTCACTTCCTGTAACCCCTTGCGTACTAGGGGCATTAACGCATTGATTGGAATGAAATTCACTTAATTTTCCGTTCTTTTCAGATTTAACCCATTGAAATTTTGTAAGGCAGCCAAGCTAAGAGATGAGCGAAGGAAATTTATCACAAAATGGTACTGGATGTCTTAAAAAGCTGCTGATTCCAAAGACATTTCAAGAGTTTAGAGGTAGAGATAAGTATGTAGCAGCCGGAAATTTTCAGAACTATCACATAAAAGGTTCCAATCGACGCGCACCACAATCCAAGAACGTGTATCAGATACGCATTGTTCCATACAGGCAGCTTTTGCCCAAGAATTGCTACTACTTTGTGGAACAAACTTTTGCGATAAGGCTTTGATCTCAATTTTTTTAAGTGTAGGATAAATCGATAGCTATCCTCATTATTCACAAAATCTTCACTTTCTGCTTCCTCTTCTTACATTCATACCACACACGTCATTATTTAACATTCTACCTCGAGAGTCTCTCAAGCCTTTTATTAGGGGAACTTCAGTTAAAAAAGAAGAAAACGAAAAAAATCAACAAAAAGGAAACATCCGATAAATTGTAGTGGTAAGGTTAGCTTTGAATGAAACAAATTCAGGAAGACATTAAGAAAAAATATAGCATTTTAAAGGTTTTTTTTTTAGCTCGCCATGATAATAATGAATGTTTAAGGATGCCAAATAAAGAAAGTAAAATAAACACATAAATAAGATGCGATAAATAAATAAATAACTGCGTCAAGTAACAACAAAATAAAATAGCGAATTAAACTAGCGACAAACACGAGCCATTTCCATAAAATAATACAAATAAAACAAGTTAACATTCTTTTTTTATTTTTTATTTTTTCCTGGTAAATTTATTTCTCTGTGTTTGTTACATTTTGGTGAGATCACGTTCGTACGAGATTTGGACGTGATCAAAGGCTAACAAAGTTGACATAACGGCCCCTGCGGCGTTCCATTTAAAAACTAATTTGGCGATAACTGATGTATGGCTCCAGCGCGGTCCACCATGTTTGTTCAATATGGCCGTCTTTCTAACTGTCAATTAACTCCGACAGGTTTCGATGCGAACGTCCAATAAGAATCTATAAATTAGAGAAATGGCAATAATGAAAATGTACAATTGCATCATTTGTATTCAAAGTAGGCGTTCGTTGTTATCATTTGCATCAACGTGTGGCATAGTTTTATCGTTGTCTGAATCATTTTTTTTTCTTTTTTAAATACAATTTGATGTTATTAAAGATACTGGGTTTTGTGAGGGCTCTTCTGTGGGTTAATGGACATCAAACTAGCTTAATCGACCATTACTCGTATCGGTAGTTCGATACACGCCGGGTAGCCTATAAGCTAAACGTAATCAATATCTGCCCCACCAATAACCAGTGTCGTATACAGTTTTAATGTCTTGCGGTTTACTTTGTCAATTCATCCTTTTTATAGAGAATTTGGTCCCTGATGTATGTTACAATTTCGATTTTGTTGCAGAGTAAATCTTGCATATAATACATGGGAAATTCCTGGTGTTAGTAAGCTAGTCTAGCAGATATTAAAGTGCTGCGAGTTGGATCCTCACTGAGTGCCCTAAGCATATAGCTTTATGCCAGATAACACATAGATTTATCAACTGGTAATCTCCTATATGGCAGTGCTTTGTGGAAACATTTTCACAAATTAAGAAACGAAGCAACAGAGTTGAAGTTCTAGTGACGAATCTCGAAACTATCATGCACACTGCAGGTAAAGAACCATGAAAATATGATCTACAAGTAAACTGATGTATACTGTCTGGAAGGTATTTTTTTGTTCAATGAAATATAATGAATAAAAATGGCCACAGTCTGTATACCAGAGTCTATCTACTTATCGTTAGCTTGCAAAATTTCAAACTTTGATAGCAGTACAGAAATATCATTTTACGCCAAATTCCCAAATTGAGAGTACTTATTTTCATTACTGTTTCTAGTATATATATATATATATATATATATATATATGTATATATATATATATATATATATATATATATATATATGTATATGTATATGTATTATTTTAGAATATTACAGCAAAAACATGTCAAAATCGCTACACAATTGCAGTTGTATTTTGATGCGTATCAATGCATTTACAATCGCGTGATGAGATGCATTGATACACATAGAAACACGACTGCAATTGGGTAGCGATTTTGACATGTTTTCGGTGTAATATCCTAAAATAGATACTATTGCTCTACATTGTGTTGACATCTCTTTTAAATTAAATGGTAAATTAAATTCAATTTTCCCTAAAAAATCATCAGACACCAACCATCGGCTGAGGAAGTGCAGCCATAGTATTGAAACATGAAAGCTTTTGTGCAGTGATTTATAATGTTTTATTATAATCTCTTATAATAAAAATATAATATAATATAATATATATATATATATATATATATATATATATATATATATATGTATGTGTGTGTGTGTGTGTGTGTGTGTGTGTGTGTGTGTGTGTGTGTGTGTGTGTGTGTGTATGTGTGTGGACGCGTAATTATTTTGTGTTAGTTTGCTTTGACTTCGTACAATAGACAGTCACGTGATATTTTCCTGGCAAATCTCATATAATATAATTTTATCAGTGACGATACTCACCGGCTGCCTCACTTGTTTCTCATACCCGACATAAAAGCAAAGTAGATATATAGAATCCACTGCCAAAGAACAGTTAATTGTATGCTTTTCTCATAGACAGGTGCGTTTAGAGCCAGTCAGATAATTCCTGACTATTACGTTAAGCAAGACATCGCCATAGTACGCTGCAATTAGTAAATAGTAACTGTATCTCATGTCGATTTTCATAGTCAGTGTTTATTTGGGGAGACTTTTAGTATAATCCAAACCTTATACTAGGAGCAAACCGCCTGCGCACGGGTCGAAAAGGAACGGAGTAAGATAGAGCACGTAAGCAAAAAAAAAAAAAAAAAAGGATTCTTAAGGGAAATGGAAACAAAGAACGCTTATACTGACAATCAAAACGAGGCAACTTCATGACATAATTAAGAAGGAATGATTAAAGGATTTAACATTCAAAAGATATATCAAAGGTAAAAGGGTTAGGGAGAGGCAGCGGGCCTGCTGTCGGAGGAGCTTGTGAGAATGGAAGTTAAAAGAAACGTAACTGAGAACAAGAGATAGGATAGTATTTACATTAGTCGGACTATTGTCCTCATCTTTGTCGCCATTTTTGTCACAACGTTTCGGCCGTTGTACGCTCCGGCCTTCTTCAGGTGGTTGGAATTTCGAACCGAACCCTTTATTTCGATCACTGGGGTAGACTGTTCTAGTTCCACGAGCCATGTTTGATGGATGTCAGTTATCAGTTATCTCCTGCTAATTTTCCCTCTGAAAGTTCTCCACTGCCAGAGGGAAAATTAGCAGGAGATAACTGATAACTGACATCCATCAAACATGGCACGTGGAACTAGAACAGTCTACCCCAGTGATCGAAATAAAGGGTTCGGTTCGAAATTCGAACCAACTGAAAAAGGCCGGAGCGTACAACGGCCGAAATGTTGTGACAAAAATGGCGACAAAGATGAGGACAATAGTCCGACTAATGTAAATACTGTACATAATACCTCATCTCAGAAATATAGACAGACTCTGAAGAGGTAGGATGATGTAGAGAGCCATGACTGATCAGGTTCTAAAGGCCAGCGGAACACACAATAAGACATGTTTCTTCTATATGTCATTCTAGAATGTGCGCCCACGTTAAATTATAAAATTAAAGGTAAAAACAAAGAAGAGCTGATAGCAAATCAACTCAAAATGTTTTCCTAACTTACAGATAATGAACAGATATAACATTTTCGATGTTCTGAATTTAGTAAAAGAAAAACAAACGATAAGAGAAGAAAACTGATTGTAATTTGCATTTCCCCGTTCGTGAAATTCAATAAAATAACTTTTTATGTAAAAACAAGCGTTTCCAAAATTTCTAGCAAAATTACGAAAAAAGTTGGTGAAAGGCGAGAAAGGAAAAAACGGAAAAAATAAAAAGGAAAACATCAGAGCAAATATTATTGTCGCGCATAAATAAGTTTAAATGTTTCATCAGAAATGAAAAATAAAAGGAGAAAATAGGAAAAGATAAAAAAAAAACAACTAACCAGAAAGAATGAACTAATCAAATATTGTCTCGGCTAAATATGTCCGAGTGTAAATAAGTTTGAAAGCTGCGTGCACAAATGAAATAAAAGTTAAAAGGGAAACACAGAAATGTAGAAAGAAAAAGAGAAATAAATATATAGAGAGAAACAGAAAGAAAAATAGAACGTAAAAAAGAACGAAAAATAGATAGAAAAATAGAAAGAAAAGCAGAAAGAGAGACAGGATAAAAGTTAGATAGAAAAATCGACGGATAGAAATAGTGTGTGTGTGTGTGTGTGTGTGTGTGTGTGTGTGTGTGTGTGTGTGTGTGTGTGTGTGTGCGCGCGCGTGCGTGCTAGTGTGTCTGTGCGTTTAGGGAATAATAATAATAATAATAAACTACATATAGAAGCAAGGTCTCTGATCGTGAGTGGAATCACATCTTAATTGCAGTTGTTCCCATGTTCACTCTGAACAGGAGTGGTACAACACTGAGAGTCACAGGTATTGGCGAAATAGTGAACCCGGCGGATGAAGGTAACTCATCGACACCCAGACGCTATGAATAAAAACCAATAATTATTCCTTCTTGGGACTTCTCCCTAGGAGAAAGATACGCTAATGTAACACGTGCGGTACACGAGCGACCTATGATAGCGAGGTCTTTTTTTCGGACTATTGCTTGTTTTGCTCAGAAAGTTGGATTGGCCCTGAGCATCGTGTTTCTTCACATTAAAAATTTCATGCAGACGCATTGCACAGTGTATTTGGGGATCTTTCGGGTGGTGCGTATGGCTGGTTGCAGTTTTGAAATACATATAAGTTACCTAATGTCGCTGGTCATGGATCCCAAGTTTGGGGATAACAATACAAAAATCATTGGGCGGACTTAAAAGCCATCACGCACACACACACACACACACACACACACACACACACACACACACACACACACACACACACACACACACATCCCTATATATATATATATATATATATATACACCAAGCATAGGATTGGTGTATACGGAATAAATTCCAATAACGAAAATAATACTTTTCTTAAAAGAGTGCTCAATACAGAGCAGAGCAAATATAATTTATTCGAAAATTATAACATAAATATGTTATAAAACCACAACAAAAATAGCCATTTTGTTTCAACACTTCTGGTATCTTATCAAGTAATGGTCTTCAACACCATCACTTGATAAGACATCAGAAATTATGGATATTTTTGTTGTGATTTTATAACATATTTATGTTAAAATTTTCGAATAAATTATATATATATAAATATATATATATATATATATATGCACACATATATATATACATACATACATATATATATATATATATATATATATATATATATATATATATATATATATATATATACATACATACATATATATATATATATATATATATATATATATATATACATACATACATATATATATATATATATATATATATATATATATATATATATATATATATATATATATATATATATATATATATATATATTATATATATATATAAACCGGGTGTAACAGCAGTATTGCCCAACTCACGAAATGTTTAATATCTAAAAAAACACTAAACTAATTGAGTTTCTTTCTTCCAGGTTTTTGATAAGACATTTATCCATCTTGACACCATTTGTCGTAAAGAATCACTGACAAAGGCTTGATTTATTCAGCTAGAAATAGAACAGGTTAAAATTGTTTTGTGTCAGACCCATTGTCTTCTCTCATGAGCAATGGTGAGATCAATCAAGCTTTCAGTAATGGTAGCAGCATTTTTACTCTGGTTGCAATCTTCAAATCAATCAAGAGATCGGTGAATAAGTTTAAAAAAAGGGAAGAGTAGAGAGAAAAACTGGATCACAACATGAAGAAGGATAATCGTTTTAACTTGGAGCTAAAGCGATCAATTAGAAAAATCCAACTCAATCCATATGACGTTTTGGCACTTGAGAGAGAAGATTATGACTGTCCAAAGAGCAGTGAAAAAAGACTTGAAAATGAAATCATACCTGAAACTTTTGAGGCATTTTGTTACTCCAGGACAGAAAGTTAGAAAGCTAGAGAGGGCGAAGATCATCTTGTGTAAGTTGGAACATGATTCTGGAATAACACACACACATATATATATATATATATATATATATATATATATATATATATATATATATTGAACTTAATTTCAATCCTTCATGTTCTTCCGATCCTTAGCTATCATTAATTAAAGATGAACAAGTCATTTTAGTTTCAATTCTTCTGTTAAACATGGAGAGTAAATATACATTCTTAATGTTTACAACAGAGTCCAATAGGGTTATAAAAACCTCGGAGAATTCCAGTAAGATGTCTTTAATCATTTCTAAGATACAACGGTTCAAACTTAATCTAACAAATAGACAATTTTGCTTTTATACGAATTGGACAATTTGGGTGTTACATCCAGCATATTTTGAGTTCAGATAAGGTGGGATAAAAAGAACGTATGTTTATTTCATTTAATCTCCTAACGGTACATTTCCAACTCCTCCTCCCCCTCGCCTCCTACCACACCTCACATCGTGCGCTTATTCATTTATTTATTTTTAAAAAAAATAACAATCATAATTATTTTTTTATTTGAAAAAATTAAAGCGTTAGTAAATCAATGACCGAAAACGTCTGAAGATACGGAAAGGTTGAAACCAAGGTAGCGGAATCGGCTGATTTCCTAATTTTGTATACTATATATATATATATATATATATATATATATATATATATATATATATATATATATATATATGGAGAGAGAGAGGGGGAGGGAGTGATAGCTAGCTAGCTCGATAGATAGAGAGATAGAGAGATTTAATACAATTAAAATTACTGTCACTTAGCTGACCTTCAACATCTTGTTTCCAGTGTTTCGTAGACGTTCCTCCAGGAATAATTCCGTCTATTCTTCAGGGGTATCAGCAATTGACTGCTTACTCTTCCCGATTTTCCTTTTTTGTATGCACTTTTCATTGGTACACGATTTCTCTTATAGCGTATGATCCTGCGTGCGCGTATGTATGCGTTCGCCTATGCCCCTGTCTGCGCATTTAGATAGATAGATAGATAGATAGATAGATAGATAGATAGATAGATAGATAGATAGATAGACAATGACAAAAAAATAGGAGGAAATATATTTCGACGAAAATGATAGACAAAAAGAAAGTTCTGGAAACAGTGCAAAAAAAGAAAGAGTGACATGTTAAAAAATAGAAAGACAGAAAATAAGAATGAGAAAAAGGGCAAGAAATATAGAAAACGCAGAATTTTGAATGAAAGACAAAGAAAGAAAGAAAGAAAAAGAAAGAAAGATGAAATGAACGAAAGAAAAAAGTAAGTAAGAAAGAAAGACAGAAAGACAAAAAAAGAAAGAAAACAGAAAATTAAATAGTGGACAATAGAAAATAATCAAATTCAGCAGAAAATTTGCTAAAAAAAGGTTCTATATTCAAAATAACGAAGAAAGAAAGATAAAACCAGCAAGAGAAAGATAAGTATCAAAGTAAGAAAGAAAGAAGAAAAGGAAAAAGAACGAACGAAAGAAAGGACAAAAGTCAGAAACATATAAAAACAAAGTAGAAGAAACAACGAACGAAAGTAAGAAGGAAGGAATGAAGAAATAAATATTGAAAAAATAAAGAACGAATGAAAGAATGACAGAAATAACGAATGAACGGAAGAAAAAAAGAATGAAAGAAAAAACAAACAAAAGTGAGAAAGAAAGAACGAAAGATGACCGAGAGAGATAGAGAGAGAAAGAGAGAGAAATATCGAAAAATAATTGAAAAATATAAATAGACAGAAACAATAGAGTGATAAATTTAGAAAGATAGGTACAAAGAAAGAAAGAAAGAATCAAGTAAAGGAAAGAAAGTGAAAGCAAAAGAAATGAAAAGCCATATATAGCAAAATTTAAACATTTGCCAATTTAAATTAGGTTAAAAGTTCTATGTCCCCCCCCCAAAAAAATGCAAAAAATGAAAGGTAAAAACGATTGAAAAATGAAACAGTATACTCGCAATAACAGAAGTACCGAATGTGAGCGAGTCTAAACAATGAACACAAACAGAGGCCGGGAGATTCAAAATGAATTTGAACATGTACAACATATAAAAAAAGCAAAGAAAAAGACAAAGAACAATAAAACAGTTGACGAAACCTTAGCAAAACCTTCTGAAAGGAGTTCTATTAAACTTTGAACTTGAAATCTATTTTATTTCTAATTAAAAATCCAAAGTTGAATCAAACTTTGCTTTCTTCGATATTCTTTTTCTGTTTATTTTTTCTTACAGTATTCCGAAATCCTTACAGCAACAAAATATTTATTTTTATTTTTGCATTAATTTTTTTTCTTCCATATTCCGCATTTCATCGACAGCATTCTTTCTTTTTTGTTAGCACTACAACATTCCCTCTATGCAGTTGTATGGTGCGTCTACACAGAGAAGTATGTCTTTCTTTCCATGTTTGTCTGTCTCTTTGTTTATTTCTTGTTTGTTATTTCATTTCGTTCGTCCGTTCATTCTTTATGGCCAGCAATATTCTATTTTCTTTCCTACTTTCTTCTTTTTTGTTTATTTTTGTGCGTATTTTTTGGTGTGTTACTTGTTTCTTTATTTGTTTCTTCCATTCGTTTGTTCTTTCTTTGTAAGCAGCAATATTTTTTCTTTTGCTTTCTATTTTTGTTTATTTTTGTGTGTTCAGGTATTTCTTGTTTGTTTCTTTGTTTCTAGTTTTCGTTCGATCTGTCGTTATAACCAAGAATTTTCTTTCTTTTATTTCCTTTCCTTTTTTTGTGTCTTGTGTGTTTCTTGTTTGTTTCTTTGTTTCTTCCTTTCGTTCTTTCTTTCTCTATAACCAGCAATAATCTTTCTTTCTTTCTTACTTTCTTTCTTTTTTCTCTATTTTTCTGCGTGTTTGTGTGTTTCTTTGTATATTCCTTTCGTTCGTTTTTTCTTTATAACCAGCATTATTGTTTAATTCTTACCTTCTTTTTTTACTTTCTTTTTATGCTTATTTTTGTGTGTTTGTTTGTCTGTTTCTTGTTCGTACTTTTGTTTCTTTCTTCCTTTAGTTTGTTTTTCTTTATAAACTGCAATGTTATTTCTTTCTTTTATTTTGTTTCTTTTTGTTTATTCTTGTGTGTGTTTCTTGTGTATTTCTTGTTTGTTTCTTCTTTCCGTTTGTTCTTTATAACAATATTTTTCTTTTTTTTTACTTTCTTTTAATTTCTATTTTTATTTATTTTTCTGTGTGTTTATGTATTTCTTGTTTGTTTCTTTTTTTGTTTCTTCCATTCCTTGGTTATTTCTTTATAATCATCAATATCCTTCCTTTCTTTTACTTTCTTTCTATTTTTGTTTATTTGTCCGTGTGTGTTTCTTGTCTGTTTCTTGTCTGTTTCTTTTTTATTTCTTCCTTTCATTCGTTTGTTCCTCATAACCCAGAATATTCTTTCTTTCTTACTTTCTTTCTTTTTTTTAAAAGCAGCCAGATTTTCTTTCTTTTTTCTTTCCTTAAAACATGCAATAGTCTTTTTTTCTCACTTTCTTTCTTCCTTTTCTCACTTTTTCTTTCTTTTTTAGTTTAGTTCTTTTTTGTCAAAATCAGCAATATAATTTATTTATTTTAAACCAGCAATATTATTTCTTTCATTCATTCTTTCTTTCTTTCACTTTTTTACTTTTTTCTTTCTTTCTTTCTTTCTTTTTTGATCAGCAATATGCTTTCTTTCTTTTTTTGATTTATTTAAAACCAACAATATTTTCCCGTGTATTGGGGCGGCAGATCATTATTCAAACATATATTGTTAAATATAACAGAGAACGAATGTCTATTATGTTTGATCATGAGCCCTTCTAAACTTCGTATAGTGGCTTTAATTTCGGGAGAAAATAAAGACAAAAGCTGTCCATATAACCACTCTAACGAGCCGAAAGCTGAGATCGATGAACAGCATAATATAAACATATACAAATGTTGGACAGTTTTTGTTGTTTTTTTAATCCTATTTTCGGCCTTACTTTACTTTCATTTGAACATTCCAATTTCTCATAACCTCAATTGGGGGTCTTAAGGTTAATATCTGGGTTGAATTTGTGGAGCTTCTTTCCGTTGTGGAGCTTCTTTCCTTTTAAGACTGTAGGACAAACTGCACGAGTAGTGTTAACAGGAGGGCGGAATCCTCTTACCACTATTTCGGGCAGTCTGTTCTACAGAGGCTTCGATATGGGTAGGCTCCGTATAATTTTTTCGACTGCTGTCTTTGTTAAGTTTTAAATTATGATCTCTATTATCCGACACTGAATACAGTCCATCTATTTGAGTTGAATAAGTCTGACATACTCGGTGTCAGTTGAAATAGACTAAGCCCTTGAGGTAATTTTGGATTTCTCTGTAGTGTAATTTATATACGCTGTTATAATGAATACATTTTTGCGGGTAAGTGTTAATATTTTATATTATTAGAACCCACTTGTATTATATACCAACAGATTTGTTTACCTGTATTATATATATATATATATATATATATATATATATATATATATATATATATATATATATATATATATATATATATATATATATATATTAGGTAAAGGCGTGATATGTCTTACTCAAACAAATGCAATTAGCAAAAGTCGATGTTCTATTTTAGTTGAGTGTTTTGGAAACCTATATGAAATATCCGGCGAGACAAGTGAAACGGTAATGATGCTCATTGCTAAAAAAAATTATGAAATTCTTCACATTCAAGTTTGAATAGAGACGATATATATATATATATATATATATATATATATATATATATATATATATATATATATAAATCTAAATTCTGTAAATATATTTTCCATTTAACTACATTTGTTCTTACATTCGCAAGCCATTGTTTTAAAGTTTAACAAATCCCTGGGGAGTTTCATTCTGATTTTCCTTTTCTTTAAACATTCCGACTTTTCCCCATGTCTTTGAAAAGATCTGTTAATATTGTGTTGACGCTTTCAGCTAGTTTGGTTTGCCAGAATTTAAAAATTTTATTTGTTAATTGTAATGGCGAAAATACACTAACAAATTCTTTTTCTATTTCGAATGATATACACAAAAGCTAATATTGTTAAGTTGTCTCTATTATATATATATATATATATATATTATGTTGAAGTGGTTTTGTAAATATTAGTTTTTCTAACAGATTTTATTTCATCATATCTCCGATGTTTATATCACCACAACACCGTTTTTTATTCTCTGTCTCGTAATGAAGTAAACATAACGGAAATAAAGAATTAGTCATCGTCATATTTCTAACTTGCATCCTCTAACTTTTGGAGCCCTAGAAATTAAAAAAAAACGGTCGTCTTTCATATTTAGTGATATAGAATCCTCATTATTAAATTTTCACTTTATGTTATTTTATTTGTATAATAGCAGTATTATTAAAACTTTGTTAAGAATCTTGAATGCACAAACCGGCAGACGTAAATTTGCTCACTTTAAATAAAATATACTCAAACATATATATCCATAAAATATATCATTTAATGCAGTAAGAAATAATATCTGATTATAAATAGAATCAATTAACTCCATAGAAATGTGTTTACGTCTCGGCTACGAAATTAAAGTTAGCAGACATAGGCTTCAAGGGATCTGAACAATAGATGTGGACTTCTTAAATAGAATAATTCAGTTTTCTCTGACTGTAAGTTTATCGTAGCTGAGCTGTCTAAAGCACACTGGGATAAACGATGATTTCCCCGACACGATGTATGTATGGGGGAACTCTGCAGGAGTCTGTTTAAGACTCTTGGATGTACAGGCCGGTAGACGCAAATTGACATTATTTAAATAAAAACATAGATGTCTACAGAAGTACGTGTATCCGCTAAATATAAAGCTTAAATCAATAAAAAATAATAGTAATAAAATATACGGTGAGAAGATTTTGTATAATATTAATATTAGCAAAATAGCTAACAGCTGGAATATTTTACACGATGCTATGCGATATTCATTTTCTGTCCGAATGTTCTTCTTATTTTATATTTGCTACATTTATATCATTACTTCGATCGTTTTTACATTCTACGACCTTTAAATATGTAGCATGGATCCTAAAGGTAGATGCAAATATCATTACACTTCGTTATAGTGAAACAAATAATATTATGTTGAGTCATAGTTCACTTCCGTTTTTGTGAATCACTTATAATGGTAAATAAATAAATAAATAACTGCATATTAAATATATAACATCAGGTGAGGAGCAAGGGGTTACATACGACAATGTTCAACGCAAGAAGCTTGACAAGTATAAATCTCTACAGCCGACAATAAAAGCTGAGTTCCATTGAAGGAAGTTAATATTTGGTTGGTGGTATCGTCCGAATATTAGCCATTTAGATTTCTTACATTCCAAGCTCAACAGCTCCTCATGGCAACTTCCTCTACGCGCGAGTGTCCGTAGACATCTCTTTCCCTCCCTCATCATCCAAGAACCCTATTGAACATCTTCCTATTATCAACACACTGATTAGGACCCATTTCGAAATTTTCTACTTGATGCCTCTTGGAATTATATTTTTAGTCATCGTCTTGAGTAATGTGCCCATCAGCTCTTTCTCTGGGTGAAAGCCGGCATCGAAACATCAAGTGAAACCACCATCTCTTGCCTGTTCAGCTGCTATAGCCCACAAGAATCGCTTCTTCCGGCTATATCAGAGCGACAGGTCCGAATGTAACTTATTTCTCCCTGTGATCGCTCGTAATTAGTGTAAGCGTGTTCTCAAAGAGGCAAAAAATCAGTTATTCTTCGATAAAATGAGATACCGTATAGCTTCCCACAAGTTCGGTTTTAGAGATTACTGGAGGTTCTGTAAAAGTGTACTGAACAAGAGCAGATACTTCCAACCTTGAATTAATTAGGAGGTTACTGCAGATGAAGTAGAGTGCTTTGCTCGGAATTTCTCTTCCAACTCCACTGTCAGCTTGTCTGGAGTATATCTATCTGAACAGAGACTCTATTGAGGGATATGTACATAAATCTATACATGGTTTCTACTTGAATTTCTAACCTAGATCTCCACAAGACCAACGGATTCGGCGGCATCCCTTCAATTGTCCTAAAGAAATGTGCCCCTGAATTGTCTCATAAACTCTCCAAGTTTTGCAACAAATGCTTCGGTGCTTCTTGCTTTCGGAAAAAATATGGCTTCAGGTTCTCCAGGTCTACCGCCGACGTATTCTCCGGTTATCAATAAATATGTCTATCAAGCTTTAGATAAGAATGATGTGGGTCTAGATATTTCAAAGTCGTTCGGCAGAGGTTGGCCTTCACAAGGTTAAGAATTACGCTATCTCTAGACAAATATTTCGTTTAATCCTATTGTTCCTAACAAATCGTGTAATGAAGTTCGTGTTTAACGAAACGCTTCTAGATCAATTCATATTAATTCATGGGTCCCTCAGTGCTCTATCCTTACACGTACGCTGTTTCTGAACTTCACCGACGACCTTCTCGATGTCATCACATGCCAAGTAGGTATTTATGCAGATGACACAACTATTTACTCCTGTTTTTCCGATTGGTTTGATAAAGAAATACGAGCAACTTCTCTCGAAAAGGAACCCCAGTCTGTAGTTAAAAGAGGCAAGTAATTACTTGTAAATTTTAACCCCTCCAAAACAAAACTGCTTTAATCTAATCGTCATAGAGAAACTTTTGTAAACATGAATGATGCTAACCTCCAGAACAAATCTTTACGTCTTCTTGGTTTCACGGTTTAAACTGACATGATGTGGAGTGATTTTATTGAATCGACTGCTAGGTTTACTGCTAGGAAAGTTACTTTACTCTGCCATGCCAGGCAATTTTTTCTCGACGGAATTCATATTGCGCATATAAAAATCATTTGACCATACATGGAATATTGCTGGTCTGGTGCTCTTACTATATCTCTCGAGATTCTTGACAATTTCCAAAAAAGGGTTTGTAATGTTATTGGTCCTGGCCTGTCACATCTACTTCAATCACTTTCTCAGCGACGTGACGTGGTTTCCCTCTGGCTTTTCTAGAAATATTTTCATGGTAATTGTTCTGATGATCTTTCTTGCTTAGTACCTTCCCTTTACGAATTTAATCGTTCTACCAAATTGTCAAATAGGTCTCAGCGTTTTACTGTTGAATTAGCTATATGCAAACGTCTGTTGTACTCTAATTAGTTTTTTCTCGCACTTCTGGCCTGTGGAACTACCTCCAGATTTCTTGCTTCCGTAACACCTAGAATCCGAGAAAAGTTAAATGTAATGCCAATCGCTATCTTCTGTTTTCTTGATCCTTGTTCTTATATTATCTTTCCTCTGTACTTCTGCTCACTATTTTCTTTTTATTTCATTGCCAGTAACCCCATGCATCCGAGTAGCAGTATCGCTTTTCATTGGGTGAAATGATTATAAAAATGGCTAAAGTGTTGTAATGCAGTACGTAAATGGTTAAAGTGTTACTTATAGTATTTACATTATTCATCATTATTGACAACGTTTTGGCTGCTGTACGCTTCAGCCTTCTTCAGGTAATATTTGGAATTTCGAGCCGAACGTTTTATTTAGTCTATGTGAAGGGCTTATCGGAAAAGATACAAAGGATCTGTGGCCCATATAACATCAAGAGAACCTTGAGGAGTGGTTCTACACTACGTTGACATCTCATCGTAGCAAGACCGACAGTAGAGGAGAACGTTATTTAGAACTGTGTGTACGTCACCCCGTGCAGCTGTGGCAATAAATATAAAGGAGAAACATGCCGCCCCTTAAGACTGCAGGAACACCGTAAGGCAAAAAAGGGGGCTACGAAAAGAAAATAGATAAATCATGCATGGCTGACAGTATATGGAGAGAAAAATGGAGATCACCGTCCTTTGTCGGACGAAATCGAAATAAGAGACAGAGAATATATCACTGGAAAATACGAAAAGTTAAGGAATCAGCACATACGATAGTCTACAAAAATTTCCTAAGCCGGCCAAGCATAAGAATGGATACAGTAATAGATCCAGTAACACAGAGAGCTTGAGGAATACAACAATAACAAAAATTGTAATATGAGATCTGCTAAAAAAAACGATTACTGTGACATTAGTTTTATAAATCCAAAATATCACTTACTAAGCGTTGGTTGGTTGATTGATTCAAAACTGATTTGACCCAAAGATTTGTAAGTTCAATCCCTAGACACAGCAGAGAGAACAACACTTGGACAGTTGGCTGATCAAAGGGGAATTAAATAACGTGGAGATATCAAAGGGGACTTAACTAATACTGGGATAAAAGTTATGACACGTGGAATTAGAATAATCTCTCCACCGCCCCCTTGAAATTCCAAATATCACCTGAAGAAGGCTGGAGCGTACAACGGCCAAAACGTCGTGAATGTGGCAATAAAGATGAGGATGAGGACAACAGTCTGAACAATGAAATAGTGTAAATAGTTACCATATCTCGTATCGGAAATACCCCAGAGAGAGGTTAAAGTATTGTTATGCAGTCTATCCATTCGATGCTCATACAGGTTTTTTTTTAAAAAGTTTCTGAATGTTTCGTGATAATTCTGCCTCTGTCCTGTTGTTGTTTTTTTGCTATTTCGTTTAGCGCAAACTTAGTGGAGGTTCTGGTGAATTTCTTATTTTGGTTGGATATATTATTTTCAATGGTGGCTGTAATATTATTGGTAGGTATAATTACGTGCCTAATTTCTTATGGATGTTTGGATTATTATTTACTTTTACTAGATGTTAATTCCAAAAAACAAATATATTATTGTGGTCCACAGTAAGAGTCGAACGTTTTTTACACAAAATCTTATTTTTCTGTGGGGTGAGCAATTTATTTGTGCAATAAGATTTCGTTTTTCCTTTCTTCATTTATAATGACTTTAAAATAGTATATATTTAATAATGTCATATTTTTATATGGAGGACAAGGGTATTAATGGCACACCACAACATCCTATCCTTTTTAGCTCTTAGTAATGTTGGCCTTTTTGCTATCTCTAAAATCCGTGTTCTGTCATTTATTGACACAAGCGCTGCTTTCCTATGTCTTTCTTGCCGTAAATATATCCTATAAGTTCAAAAGTTGCTTAGGTTTAGACTGTCTCAGGCTCTTTTCAAAATAATTAGAATGTGCTCTGCTGATAATAGAGAACAATCTCTGGTAAAAGCCAAGGAACAAATTGGATTATTTATAGCAATCGCGGAACCGGATGTATTCATCTGCCTATGAAAATTTTCTTCATTTGGGATATTGTGAAAGAAGAATATTTTATCGGGTGTTCCTATACTTTAAATTATGGGCACGTAGTTGAGTGGTTAGAAAGTTAGCCTCCCGACCAAGACATCAAGGTCCCGAATTTCCCTATGGCAGATTTATCACTGAGAACTTAATTATAACGATCTGGAGAAACAGTGTGGGGAGATGATTGCAGTTAACCGTATATTTTAGAAGTGTCTGAAAACCATAACAAGGATGACCCAAAAGTTGTGAGCAAAGTATGGTAGAGGGAACTGTTCAAAAACCATCGATGGTTTTTGTAACTTGAAATCAAAAGTCATCGTGACCGAGGATTCGATTTTACTGGCTTTTTTTCAAGTGTTGATCACACCAGATTGTAAGCCTTATCTTACAAGCTGTATCTAAAGTCTACTCACAATAATTGCAGTATAAACCACACACTGGATGTGTGGTGCTTGATGAAACAGAAATGTGTCTGACCAGGCGTCTGTCACAGGGATTAGTTTGCCACCTAAAGAAACAAACAGTTAGTCTTTATATCCTGTATAGATTTAGTTATTTTTATTCGGTAAGTCCTTTTATCACTCATCTCTTTTCAATGTCTGTTTTTATACTTGATTAGTTTTTTTTATAGCTTATCAAGAATTATCAGGTTATTTAAAACAGAAAATATGTATTTAGATTGTAAGATTTTCGTGATAATCATAATTTACTTACAAAAGTCTTATAGTTATATCTGGAGTGAACTGGTGGATTTATATTCCTCCCAGATGTATTTGTGAGTGAGTGAGTGAATAGAATGAACCCGATTTGTATTAGATCTCCGCTCTCAGATTTCCAATTCAGAGCCGTTATGCATTACACCGCTCGAACATCCAAGTTTTCCAGTGCCTGTAATTCCTCGGAAGTCACGCATCTGTGTAATGACCAGGCTCGACGTCGCACAACCCTGGTGATCCTTTAAGAACTGGTGTTCCATTGTGGCATATCCTTAACCTGTTTGTCTGTGTATACAGACAACCTACATGTAGGCAAAGATGCTTATATATATATATATATATATATATATATATATATATATATATATATATATATATATATATATATATATATATATATATATCTTATGCAGTGTTACATTAGAACATGCACATATCCACTATAAAATTGTACATAAGATACCTAATATTCTAACCTTTACTTTAACTGTCTCTAGCTACAAATTATTTTTACATGAAGCACCAATCTAACCAACCTAGAAGACCGTTGAAGTTCAAATTTTACATTCTAATGGAATTCTATGGCCAGATTTTATCTCTTCTTAGTGCTTATCACATCATCCTTTTCCCATGGCCTCTTTATTTTTATTTTCCTTTCTTTTTCCTTTCCCCCCTCTTTTTCTTTTTCCCTTCCTTTTCGCTCGCCCGCGACTACTTAATGAATTAGATTCCCTTCCATCTCTACATGGAAATTCTACAATAAATCTCATGAAAATTTCCAAGGAACGGAAGTGGGTGATGTTTGCTTCGCTGACTGTATTTCTGAATAAAAATTTTTAGTAACACCGTGATTCCCCACCTGATGATAAGTTTAAAAAAACTTTCTCCTTTTTTTGACGTTGAAACAAAAATCTACGATTTTGTAGTGGATATGTGCATGTTCTAATATAACACTGCATGAGATAAATAAATATTTACGGCTCTATTTTGTGTATTGAGCACTGTTTTTAAATTAATATTCTGAACGCTGTAATCTTACTGTTTGTTTTCCTAAACTTTGATATATATATATATATATATATATATATATATATATATATATATATATATATATATATATATGTGTGTGTGTGTGTGTGTGTGTGTGTGTGTGTGTGTGTGTGTGTATAGTTTTAAGGTATACTATTTTTATTGCTTAACGTCCTCAATAGCAGGGATAGAATATAAATTGGACATTGAAATCAGCGCCCAGCGGTTTCATGCCTAAACGCAAACACTATGGCCTGACAATTCAATTTTAATCATGAAGCAGATTGTCGCCACTACGTTTTGACTTCTTATATATTTCCATTGTTGACTGATAGAGAAACTATGAGAGACAGAAAGAGTTAAAGAGAGAAAGAGAGAGAGAGAGAGAGAAAATGTGAAAGAGAGAGGTTGAGTGTGAATCAATATCTCGAAATGATTATGCGTTTTTTTATTTAAAAAAAAAAACAACATTTTAGCTACTTGAAAAGGAACAAGAAATATTGTTCTGTCCGAAAATACTCCATCGACATTTTAAGTATCATTTACTTGCCTTTCTTCTTTTGATTTCTACAGAAGCCCCCTCATGTGGCAAATCCTAGCCTTTAAGAAAGCATTCAACGACTCTGCGCGGCTTTCATGTTTCGGGATTCTTTTAATCCTCCAGGCTACTTGTAAACAAAATCTCTTAAGGAAACAATGAAAACGATGCAGTCGCTTGCGTATATATCTACTTAAGTATACTGGCACTGTAGTAAACATTTACTGATATATATATATATATATATATATATATATATATATATATATATATATATATATATATATATATATATATATATATATATATATATTCCTATATAAATAATGGAGAGATCTTTTCCTGTTTTGCTAGTTTCCATACAGATTTACGATATAATATGAGATAAAAATATATATTCCATAGCTTATGATACAGAGGGAATATTCTCGACACAGCTCTATCGGAAACCTAACAAACTGGCAAAATATCCGTTATGTGTCACTGTGTGTATCCATACTTGGTCGAAACGGAACATTTTCAGTACGACTTTATTTATTAGTAATTTACGTTTATCTACACAAAGATCTATGGTACCTAGACTTTTCGAATTTAAGCGCAGTACGAGACTGGCGTCGAGATCTCATCAATTTACGGTTGAGCTGGTGGGATGTAACCGTAAGTTCTATGCTAACAGTTTCTTTTCTCGTACTTCTTGCTTATGGAAATCTTCGCAGGCTCCATGCATTCCAGCCAACTTCAATGCACACAAATTTGAATGCAAAGTCAAATGCTTTCTACTGTCGTCATGATTACTCTCTTTGTTCTCGCTTATTAGTAATGTTTCTGTTTCTAATTCTTCCACATCCAGGAGCCCATTGTGTTTTACTGGCTTTACTGCCTTGCTTGGGGTGAAACCGATTAATATACATACATATATACGTGTATACATATACATACGTGTATACATATACATACGTGTACAGACACATACACGGATAATTTTTGATTTACACACACACACGCAAAAACATATATATATATATATATATATATATATATATATATATATATATATATATATATATATATATATATATGTTTCATTAAAAACGACTGACAAGGTGCTTTTATTTAGTTTTTTTATATAATTTCTCGTGCGATCTAATCATTTAAATATTCATGGAGACCTACCGGACACTATTCGGAATATAGTTGTCGACAACACTAATATAATAGCATCATCCACTTGCAAAAAAGGCTAAAAATAATGGAAGCCTTACTAATAAAAATAAACAAACCAACACTTAATAATATTAACTTTGAACATAGACATAATATCTTGACCGTGTTTTGAAACAAAAAAAATGAATCACTTTATAAAACATACAAATAACAAACTATTTCTAATTCTAACAGTTGAAATATAATCCTTGAAAATGGCTAAATGTATAGCCGAAAGCGCTCGGATAAAAAGAACATTCGGACAATTTTTATATAATTTATCCTCTGAAAAGAAAAACTTTATTAGATCGCACGATAAATTATATAAAAAACTAAATAAAAGCACCTTGTCAGTCGTTTTTAATGAAATGTACTTGAAAGAAGGATTGCTGCCTAAATGCACAAATATATATATGTATGTATGTATGTTAATATTTGTAAAATTACAGTATGAAGAAAGACAAAAGGAATACTTTATCAAGGTAAATGATCATTTCCTTTTGTTTTGCACACACACACACACACACACACACACACACACACACACACATACATATATATATATATATATATATATATATATATATATATATATGTATATGTATGTATATATATATATATATATATATATATATATATATATATATATATATATATATATATATATACATATATATATATATATATATATGCTTGAATCATCACGGATTTAAAAAGAACTGATCCGACGTGCAACTTTCGGAATAATAGCTGCTACATTGTTCTATTTATTGAACAATTTAGTTCATGCCACATCGACCGAAAAAAACTACTACCACAAAATAATTCTCCAATTACCATATTAGTAAAAAAAACGCACGCTCTTTTAAATTTTCAAAAAATTCAACCTTAGCGTTGTGACCGCACGCTCCAAAATTACCGTTAACAATAACACATTTAAAAAAAACATATTTCGATTCACGTCTAATCTTTCGTGTCCCGTTATTACCTAGATGTACTAAAAAACAAATCAATTTCCATGTCTGATGATGTCTGTATGAACAGATGAAAGTACTAGCAAAAAGAGCCCTTATACAGGTCGAATGTATTAAAAACAGGGATCATAACATTGTCAGACATTTTCTGATACTACCTAACGAGTGGACTGAAGAATTACACAAAGTTTCGCCTATGAAAATCTGGAGTAGACGCTCTGAATATAAAACTATTGAGCTAAATGACAAATTTTATGTTTGTACTAATTCTCTCTCTCTCTCCCCCCCCCCTCTCTCTCTCTCTCTATATATATATATATATATATATATATATATATATATATTTATATATATATATATGTGTGTGTGTGTGTGTGCGTGTGTGTGTATTTCTAAAGAAATAATTATTATTATATTATTTTGATATTATTTTTAGTGGATACCCATATTTGAGTAGACGTACTGTAATTCAATCATCAGCGATAAACATCTGAAAGCTGTTGTTAATTCAATAAAAATGTACAAGATATAAAATTGTCTAGGAATGAAAGAGGCTGTTAACAGAGGTTAGAAATGAGTTGTATGCAGGAATAAGTACAAGTCGGTATATTGAGATCAATGGCTGCAATCCGATTATGGCCATAAATTTGCCTGCAACACCGGTCGTTATTTATAATTTCAGTATTACCAGATGATCAATGGCCGAAACAAAGACAATTGATCAAAATTAAGAAAATTAATAACTTGGCATAAAATGTATTTTCTCAAAGCTGACATTGCCAATTTTTATATTATTATAAATAATGATTTTATGATTTGATTTACAAAAGAAAGAGTTTTTGTTTAAAAAATGTAATTAAAAATAAATTTTGCTTGCTGCTTCAAATTGTTAACATTCATGGGAAAAATGAAAATAATATATATATATACACGTAAAAATCCGTAAATCTTAATAATAAAAAATATTAAAGCTCATCCACGATAGAGAGTTCAATATATTTATTATAGACTATAGACATGAATTACATGAAAATGAAACTCAGTATTACCACATTTATTTTTTTTATCAAACTTTTTAGTATTGACAAGCTCCAGGGAATTTATCACGTGGAGCAAAATGGCCATATACATGGATAGAACTGAGTTTTATTTTTATGTAATTCATATATATATATATATATATGTGTGTGTGTGTGTGTGTGTGTGTGTGTGTGTGTGTGTGTGTGTGAAAATATTATAAATAAAATTTTGAGGTATGTTATAATTAAAAGTGCTCAATATCAGGGATAGAGCGTATGCAAATATCAAAATGGACACTGAGGATTTTTTAGGCTACTACAATTTATTGAAATTCTTTTATTTATAGCTATGGGTATTTATTTGAATACGCTAGGGAACTGGTTAGAATGCCTGTTAAGTATATTGGATTGTTGTCTGATTTTCTGTATGGTTTGTAAGCTGCGTTATTTAGGTTGAATATGCTAAAAATTTATCATTTATTTGTCGGATATTATATCTGCTGTAAATCCTACGGTTTTTTATTATTTCTTTTGTTATAAATCCTGCGATTTTTTATTATTTCTTCATTATTTTTACTCTAGTTCTGTTTCTGCAAATTCTTATATATATATATATATATATATATATATATATATATATATATATATATATATATATATATATATATATATGTAACTGGGTATTTGGACAGCACCCCAAATAGAGTAAATTCTTTTTCTTTTCTGGCATAAAATGCGTAGAATATGTCCGAAATTTTTGTATGTCTGAGCGCTTTCAGCTATTCTTTTACCCATTATGAACGATGCTTTTAAAAATTGTAACTGAATATGTACATATTTACGTATGTATTTAGGGTTATAAGAACTTTTTTTTGTATCCAAACATGGTCAGTACATTGTGACCGTGTTCATATTTGATGTTATTGATTATTGGTTATTTGTCAATTTTTAAATAAATGATTCCATTATTTTAGTCTTTTTACAATTAGATGAGGCTATTATAAATGTATTTCCCATACGCAACATATTCCTAGAATATACAATGATGATAGTCTCAGCCACATGCCAAAAAAACTAAAATAGTAGAATCATTTTATTAAAAAAGAAAAAGCCAACATGTATAAAGATGGTAGTTGACTAAACGAGCACCAATTAATGGGTAACCTAATTAAGGTTTGACCCTGTTTTACGGAACTGAGAATGTAGCAATTTACCCATAAGGCGTAATAGTATTTCATTTAGATATGCAAGCATCGTGTTGGAAAAAAGATAGAGTTAGAGAATCATGGTGAAACATGTATTTTAAAACATCGGTAGATCGCAAAGAAACTCCGTGAAAAGCGCAGAAAAAGAAGCAATCAAATAAAAAAAAGTAACCCATAATTGTAACATAATATAGATGGAAGCGTGCTTCCGTACTTGTCATGGTGTTCCATCGATTCAAAGAGTCGTTGTCATATCTTATTCTTGTCAAAGAATTGTTTCGAAATTTCTGGAGGGGTTTAAAATTTCTCTGTGCCGCAGGGGAAAAAAATAAAGACTTCAGAAAAAAAAGTGTAAATATTTTCACATTTTCAGTAGATTTTGTTGCAGAAATAAATATTGCAGAAAAAGCATTTAAATAATCGTTATATTGGAATACTTGCTGACAAAGTGTCCTTGAGTTCTTCATAGGCGCATACAATGTTACAATAAATTATACTTGTAGCCATGCAAGCTTTATTATAAATGAAGCCCGATAGAAACGATAAAGATATAAAATAAGATACTCGAGTAAGATTCCAATATACTCATGGCTAAAATGTCAAGCGAATTTCATTTGTGGTACCTACGTTAAAAGCCAAATAAACTCAGTTCATTTTCCACCCACGTACTCTAACATACACACGTGATTAATTGATTAATTCCTTTTCAGTGGCATATCAATCATTTTCAGTTTATTTAAAGCCAGAAAATACTTTTAGATTGTAAGAATTTTTTTTTAAGATAATATTACTTGTGTGGATGTTGATGAAACAGAAATGTACGTGAGCAGTTGTCTGCCAGAGTTGTTGTCCACATAGGCGGGGATACTCGGAAGAAAGCATTCATTCGTTATATCAGATATACATTAAGCTATTCGCGAATGTCTTGCTATCACTGCTAGCTTTCCTTTGTTCATTGTTTTTATGGCTTATCAAACATTAGATGGTTATCTAAAGAGGGAAAATGTTTTTAGATTATAAGATATTTTTGAGATAATCATAATTTACTGATACAAGTCATAATAATTAACCAGTCGCTTGGAAGAAAAGATGCATTCATACCTTTTTCAAGGGTATTTGCGTATAAGTGAATATAATGAAACCAACTGGAATTGAAACGACTTTCACGTATCCAATTCCGAGCTATTATCAATTAGACCACTAACACAACTAAGCTTACAACGAAGCGCCTGGTATTCCCAAGCGGTCAATCATCTCGGTACTGACCAGGATTGACGTTGCTTAACTTCGCTGATCGTACGGGACCCGGTTTTTCAACATGATATGGCCGTAAAGAACATGTAGACATTTAGGGAAGATATGATATACAACGTTATATATAGACTAATAGTGGGTAACTGAATGACAATAAATATAAAACCCTATATTACACTTTTCGTCCATTGAAAGGACTTCTTCGGAAGAGCATATTTGTCGATGGAATCACACACACACAAACACACGCTCGCGCATATATATATATATATATATATATATATATATATATATATATATATATATATATATATATATATATGAGGGGAAGGAATGCAATGCAACAAACGCCGGTTACAATTTTACATTGAGAAATTCTAACGATATACTTATGCTTAACTTTAAAATTTATACTCCTGCTTATGCCGATAAACTACATCCAGCAGTAAGGCCCTTAATCAATTGGGGGGGGGGGTTGAGGGACGTGCAACTAGCTCTTAATTGCTGTTGTCAACTTTACTCGAGGAGATAGCACTCGTTTAGGGACCTAGCTATGGGTAAATACCGAATCCCCAAACAAAAATCAAAACAAACGGAAACTATAAAATATATTTTCATAATAAAAACACCAGCAATACATATTTATAGTATAATTACCAAAAATACATTTCCAACGCAAAATGTCCAGCAAAAGATTTTATCGTAGAATGACAGCAATAAACTTTTATAGCAAAATGACCAACAATACATTTTATAGGAAATTTGCCAACAATACATATTTATAATAAAATTACCAAAATACATTTGAAAGCAAAATGACTGGTCAACAATAGACTTTTATAGCAAAATGACCAACGATAAACTTTTATAGTAAAATAACCAATAACACAACGCTAATAAAATGAATATAATAATAATAATAATAATAATAATAATAATAATAATAATAATAATAATAATAATAATATGAGAACACATTTCTATAATAAATTTATCACCAATGTCTTTAAAATATTACCAACGATACATTTTATCATCTGCAAACTATACCAATAAAAAAAAATACGTTTATGGTTAACCTGAAAGTATAAAATTACGTAAGACTTCTCTGTGACTGAAGTCATAAAATTACGTTCAAAATATTTAGATTCCGGGTTTAAATTACCCATAGAACTAAACAAAAGAAACCAAACCAAACCTTTAACATTTACATTTCTGGAGTCCGATATATCGAGATATATAACCTAACCGACTTTATTCAGCTTTCCACCACTAGCTTCTTTGTTTATCTCTATTGACTATAAATATCCCAGTTAGTTTTATTAAAAGAGAAGCACACTTATGAATGTACCATTCGTCCGTACATGGAATATTGCTGTTATATCTGGTCTGGTGCTCCTACTATATATCTTGATAATCTTGACAACAAAATGTGTCTATAATTTAATCGATCCTGACTTGGCATCTCGATTTCACTCACTTTCCCACCGACGTTACGGGGCTTCCCTTTTTCTACAAATATTTTCGTGTCAATTGTTATATTGAGCTGTTCACATTAGTACCTAGACAGAGATTCATGCTAGCTAACAGACTGGCAACTGCGTCTCACCGTTTTACTGCTGACCTAGCTAGATGAAATCGGCAGTTGCATCTAGCTACACACACACAAACATATATATATATATATATATATATATATATATATATATATATATATATATATATATATGGGTATAATTCTCAAAATGTATGTGTGTACGTATGTGTGTTTGTGTGTATTTGTGTATGTGTGTTGAATCGGATGTTTTTTATGCGTTTCCACAGTTTCCATCAAATTTCGATGATTTTTTTTGTTTGATAGATAATTCTTTAGAGCCGGTTTTGAGTTCAAATTTTTGGCGACAATGTCTCTCCACTACTTCCTGTCCATTGTAACTCTCAGCAACGTCTTACTATTTACTATCTGTTCTTTGATATATATCTTTCATAAAAACTTTGATAAATATAAATACTTTAAATTGTTACAATAATATATATATTTATAATCCTCAAGATGTGCGTGTATGTGTGTGTGTGTGTGCGTGTGTGTGAGAGAGAGAGAGAGAGTGAGAGAGAGAGAGATTGGATGTTGCTTATGACTTTACACAGTTTTCATTCGATTTCGATGAAATATTTTGTTTGATAGTTATTTCTTCATTGAGGGTTTTGAGTCCAAATTACACATTACACTTCTCTTGGCCAAGCAATCAATCTCTCTCAAGTGAGATTACCCTTTTCCGTTGCATAGAGCCTACGACTATAGTTTTAAGGCGTTACTTTCATTGTCGTTTATAGCCGTTCCCAATTTAATTTTTTTTTATTGTCCTGCCAGTTTTTGCATTGCATTCACCGACGTAATAATTAAGCTTGCTTTTTTATGACTCAAAATTTATTTTTCCAACTTTACCTAAAGTTATTCGAGCTTAGTGATTCCTGTAGCATTACAGCGTTCTCTTCTGGTATTTGCCCACGCACTCCATTTGACAATTCGTACTTGCCTAAGACATGCTACTAAAGAAAAGAACTTGCATAGGTCGTAAAAGCGCTGCCGCCTGGTTCGCCATGCGAATAAGAGACAGGCAAACTGAACGTTCTAAAGACGATTCGTTAATCGTCTTTAGAACGTTCAGTTTGCCTGTTTCAAAATGCCTGTCAGAATGCTTCATTCAGAGTAACTGAGTGCGAAGATCAACGTGGCCATCAGCTTTCCAGAAGAGCATACCTGAATGCTTCTGCGCGCAAGGCTAAAAATAATGATTAAAGGACTCAACGGCTGAGGAGAAACGCCACTTCAACTGCTGGTGTGCGTGAGGCTGAAGCAAGATTGAGAACGCAAAAACGGCCCTTTTCAGGGCCACACCCCCATTTAAATTGTTAAACCCCCCATTTGGGGATGTGCCTTAGTTGCACACAGTTGTTACTAATATTGATTTTAGGGTGGGCTAATTTTAAAATAAATTTGCTCCAATTGAACGGTAAAATTCCCACTAATGAAAGACCTGGTTGAAGACGGATTATAGTGCTCGCACACACACACACACACACACACACACACACACACACACACACACACACACACACACACATATATATATATATATATATATATATATATATATATATATATATATATATATATATATATGTATATTAAAGCAAGTTTTATTAAAGAATAGAGATGTGTATTTTTTAATTTAACTAATAGAATAAATATATTACTCATATGTAATATACTTTTTTTCCAATGTGAAATTCTATGGAATTTTGAACAACCTTTCAGTTTTATAACACACACACACACACACACACAAACACACACACACATATATATATATATATATATTTAATCATATATTGTTAAATATAACAGATAATGAATGTCTGTTTGATCATGAGCCGTTCTAAGCTTCGTATAGTGGCTTTAGTTTCGGTTCTGTTGAAATATTTGTTTCTCTCAGGTGATCATGTACGACGTCATAGAACTGCATTACGAATTTCCGACCTCCGTTTCCTATTTTGCGACCGTTATCACCGCATAGCAAATTTCTATGTAAACATAACAGGATATCTTCTTTCATGGTGAACGTCTCTGTTACAATATCCATAAAACCACTCTGATGATGGCTCCTGTGAGCCGACAGCTTACATCGAGGAACAGTATAATAAAAAATATTCAAATATTGGAGAATTTATGTCTTTATTTTCTCACGAAACTAAAGCCGCTACACGAATCATAATCAAACATAATAGATATTCGTTGTCTGTTATATTTAACAATATATCAGTATATCTTTTAATAATGATCTGCTGTCTAATTTGATCGATTGATTTATTTAGACCGATTGCTTTTACTTTGTTCCGTGGCTGAAATACATAAAAGATCTTAACATATTAGATCTAATCACTGTTTCTCCTGCAAAGTGTGACGCAGGTTCTAATCATACCGGAGAGCGCATACTATTCTTTATTAAGATTTCTCGAATATTCAGGCCGGTAGACGAAAATAAATAAGTATATTCTTTAATAAATATATGGAGCCTTTACTATAATATGGGTATCCACTAAATACAGCGTGATAATATATATATATATATATATATATATATATATATATATATATATATATGAATATATATATATATATATATATATATATATATATATATATATATATATATATATATATATATATATATATATGTCAAGAAGAAACATTAAAGATCCATTTCGGTTATAATTTATTTCGTGAATATTTCTATATATCCATGTGAAATGGATCTTTCAGGTTTTCTTCTCGAGTTATTATTACTATAATGCTCTGTAATTTACATTGAGCTGTCTCTGAATTAATATCCTGTTTGTAATTATCCCTATCATTCACAACCTTTTTATTTTATATATATATATATATATATATATATATATATATATATATATATATATATGTGTGTGTGTGTGTGTGTGTGTGTGTGTGTGTGTGTGTGTGTGTGTGTGCTATCACTTTAAATATTATATACAAGAGATTGTTAATGATATCTGTATATGCGTCTGTGAATGAATGAGTGAAAGATGCGATCAGAATAAATGAATAACTTAAAGAGATACAGGGCGGAGTAAAAAAAAAATGGTATTTTATATATTTAAAAAAATGCATGCGTGATATTAAACTGGATAGACCGGTAACTTTAATGATATTATCTGTTGCAAGCAGACCGGCCATAGACAGAAAACAGGCTGTTAATTGCTCGACAAGTGTCATGCATATTTTACTAATCTAGCTGATAGGGTTATTTTTTCCAAGTCTCTAATCTCGGTCTGGCCCCAGCGTAACCTGATACTAACTCAAACGATCGTCAACGCCAGTTATATGCATATTTTTTCAACTGTCGCCGGAGGAAGTGGTGTAGGCTTTATTGAACGCTTATTTGCCTTGTCTTGCTACCCACTACCCCCATCAAAAAGAACCCCGAACAGCAACAAAAAGTAATGAATAAAGGGAACTGGACAGAAAAATTGAAGCAATTAAGGGATTTGTGGGAGCAATTATGTGACTAAGGAAATCAGGAGGGTCGCCTTTGTTAAGAGCTTGAGTAAGAGTAACAGCCTTTATTAGGAGATGCGTGCTTGGCGCTCGCTTGACTAAAGGAGGGGGAGGCCAGCTGGGGCGCTTTTACCTGAGGATAGATAACTACTGTACCAAGTAACTGCTTACCTCAAATTGTCTACGTCTGTACAAGTGTGAATGCGCACATTCGCATATAAAGATGCACCTACTATGAAGCCTGAAGATTTCGGTTAATTGGATCACCGATTAATTGGGGCAAAAAACAAAATTTGAGGTAAAACAAATCAGGAATATGTATGACAACATTGTTCATTTATGGAGCCCATCATGCCTTTTAAATGGACCAGCGTGAAGTAGCCATCGTGGTTATTACTTTGATTATAGTTGCCTTATCGCTTAAATACAGCCCTGAAAGTCATCAGAGTATTTTTAGAGTATCGGTACAAGTATATGTGACATATCTTCTTTTTCTTTTTGCTTCTTCTCTGTGCCACATCTTTTCATGATATGGGCGATTATGATCCACCACAGCTTCCTATCTTTGTAAAGATTCATCAAACCTCACAATCTCTATTCTTCCAACTGTCTCTTCTTCTATGTGCCGTGTACCTTCAGGACGTTGGCGATCATGGCTCTCTACAGTTTCCTTTCCTTCGTACATGTTAAAAAGCCTTCACTTTTATTTACTCTTATGCAAGAGAATAGCATTCATACCTATTTTACTCTTATAAAAAGAACGCCATTTCTCGTGTCCCGTAATATATTAGGGTAGCCGAGGTACTGCATGCAGCCGTAGGTGTGTCTAAGATAGGCTAACCTTACAGAGCATATCACTCTCCATCCTGTTTTAAAATTGAGAATTTTTTCTTCTCCTAAATAGGTCTCAACACAAGGCTAGAGAACCCACTGTGCCTTGGTACTAACCATTATCTATAAGAAGAGATGGATTCATATATTTCCAAGGGTATTTATTCAAACGCGAAAGCAACAATCCCAGATGGAATTGGAAATCGGCAATCCATTTACATATATGGACCGATGACAACTACTACGCTTCTCGTACATCCATAAAAAGTGGCCATCGTAAATATAGGCAAACTAATGAAGGCAACGCAAGTGTAGCGCATTTGAAATTATATTATATTAAATCGGTCAGCGATCTTATCAGAGATATGTTCGTAATAGGAAGTAAGTTGTTGCAGCTTTTTTTGTTTTGTGTGTGCTCTCAGTTGACAGATCCAAATTCTCGAACGCATATATACAACATCTGATTGGATGATGCTGCAAGAAGTTCATGAAGGTAGTCCGTTACTTTCATTAGATAACTGCACATGAAAATATTTGTTGAACCTGTAGATGTCTCCGTATACTATAAGCTTTACTTCTATTGCTTTTACGATATGGAGTTTCTAGACAAACATCAATCCCGTCTTAAATTTAGAGTTGGTTTTCTTTTAAACTGTTTGCAAATGAAAGCTAGAGAGGCAAGTCTCTTTCCCCCCCCCGCCTCTCTCTCTTATTATAAAGAAGTAATGGATTATCTTAATTTATCAATCTGAGAGATTTGTATCACTTTAAACTTTATTTCAGTGGATACCCATATTTGAGTAGAGGCTCTGTTTATTTTAAACAGTATATTTATGTTTATCTAACGGCCTGAATATTCGACAATGTATTTTTCTTTAATAAAACCTCTCGGATATTAAGGCCAGTGGAAGATAATAAATATACTGTTATTGGGGTAGATAGTCAATAGGAGTAAACAGATTCGCCTATCGCCCGGTTCACACTCATTTCCTGTTTGTTGAACGGAAGTACACGTTTATCACTTGTTTACTGGTTAGGATTGGGTCTCCAGTTATTTCTAAAGTCATTTCATTCTCTTTCACTCCCAGTAACCTCTTGCATCTTAGACGCATTATCGCTTTCTTTTATGTGAATTGGTGATATATATATATATATATATATATATATATATATATATATATATATATATATATATATATATATATATATATATTTTCTCCGTTATATCTATAGAGAAGCCGCAGTAAGTCCTAGCTACGAATCATTTTTGTTTTCATAAGGATGGTTGTCTTGAGTTAATATAAATAGTCTCCGGGACTTTCAGGTGATATTTGCAATGCAGCTTAAAATGGAAGTATGATGTTTATTCTTTTTTCCCCCATTTTAGTCGGTATGCACAATATTTTAAGTCCCCCCATTGAGTTCTGACGAGTAAGTAACTATAACTACTTATATAAGAAATTTTTTCAAATTTTTCTCTTATTTTCGTGTTGTCAACTATTGTTGTTGAAGTTTTCCACGTGCCCCTTTTAATTATATATGTGTTTATTTGGCATTAATTAATTTGTATACCTTTAATAAGATAGTTAAGCTTAAAATAGGTTTTGTGTAAAGTTTTACTGAATATGATTCAGCTTTTAATAGGAATCATCTCCATTTTGAGACATTAATAGGTGGTAAATATGTCCTTCTTAGAATAAATACTCTATATTTATTTAAATATAATACATTAATTGAAAAGGTTTCTCGGTAAAGTTATATCACATAAGTGCGTCATCTACCCCAATCGATGACAGCGGTCTGTCTGTCGTATCTTAATTAATCAAAATCAGGTGTATACATATATACATTTAATATAAACTAGATTAAAGACCCTATGAAAGTTCTTTTTACAGATTTTTATTTTTAAGCATATATATTAAATTTTCTTGTGGACGTTTAATAAAATTCATACCTGCAATGAATGCGAATGTTGTACAGACATTTCTGAGTCACTATCAAAATCAGAGAAAAATGTGTAAAATCTTTCTTTCCAATTTTTAAAACATTTAAAACCCGCTAATACAAATTTATGAAAATATCATATTTAGTCTTTGGTTTCATAACATATGAATATCTCGTACGAATATTTGGTACAATATAGTAGCGACATCTCTCTTAATATGTTTATTAGCAGGAGTCTGGAAGCGGACAGTGAATAAACGAATGAAAAGTTATCCTACGTGATAGTATTTGTATCTTGATTATAATTCTGGTTTGAATATTTCATCCCAAGCAATGAGAGATTTCCAATAGTACGCAGGGGCTTACGGAGAGGGAAAGTGAAAGAAAAGATTTGGTATAGGGGGGATTGAGGAAAGGATATAAGATAAACGGGATTCAAGAAAACAGAAGATGGCGATTGACGTTGCATTTACATTTTTGAAGATTATAGTTATCAGGGAAGTAAGTAAGCGAAAAACAGTTCCACTTTAGGGAAGTGCAATAAAAGAAACTGCTGAGGTTTTTAACTATTTCAACACTAAACAAGTGGGACCTAGAAACCAGTCTGGTAGCACGATTAAGTTCATATAGTCGGGGCACCAGGGAAAAAAGCTCGTCAGAGCAGTTGGCGTGAAAATATATGTAGAAAGGACAGAGGGAAGCCACATCATGTCGGTGAGAAAGTGACGGAAGTCGAAAGAGGTCCATTGCTGCTTTCATTATATTTGACGTCTACATTTTTTAAAGTTAAGATTTGATGCATTATGAACGAAATCTTTAGGGGAGAATAAATATGAAAAGAATATCAGATGAAATATATATTAATATATATATATATATATATATATATATATATATATATATATATATATATTTATATTACAATAAAAATTCACTACTCTCAAGTGTATTAATTTTTGTCTCAGTAATTCACACCTGAAGATGATTTTTGATGAGATTGGAACTACTTGATAGAATAAAAGAAATGAAAAATCTACGGCGTCTTCCTTAATAAATTTAATATCAACTTGATTAGAGAATTCGAGAGGACTAAAATAAAATAAATAAATATAATATGTTCAGATTATTCAGCCAAACATGAATGAAGGTATGTTGCACACACACACACACACACACACACACACACACACACACACATATATATATATATATATATATATATATATATATATATATATATATATACACAGTCAACGACGAAATTATTGGTACATCTGTCAATTTTGAATATTTCATCCATTTCCCAGAATTTAATGCCCGTATGATGCCAGGTATTTTATATGTTAAGAAGTACAAAAAAGGAAAATAAAACTCAATTTTCAGAATAATAGGTTAAATACAAAAAAATTGATAGACGAATTATGCATAATAGGAAAAGACAAAATAATTCGTTCAGTATGAAAAATGGAAAAAAATTAAACAATTTTCCCAATAATAATAGTCAATACCATGAAATCCCATTTTGCTGCAATCGTTTTCTCAAGGTTTTGATGGAATGTCAAATTTGTTGTATTAAACCTGTTTTTCTGAAAATTGAGTTTTTTATTTCTTTTTTTGTTTGCGTGTTTATTAACATATACCAAACCTGGCATCATACGGGCATTAGATTCTGAGAAATGGATAAAAATATTCAAAATTGATGGACGTACGAATAATTTCGTCTTTGAATGTAAATATATATATATATATATATATATATATATATATATATATATATATATATATATATATGTAAAGAAGTAATGAATTTTGTATTTATTAATCGGATAGATGTTATCACATAAACGTTATTTTCGTGGATACACATATTTGAGTTGACGCTTTCTACAATCGAGCAAAACCATTATTCTTGATCGGCGAGACCCTTTGTGGCCGAATTGTTCTAAAATACGTCAGATCTAACGACAGTTTTTGCTGCAAAGGGCGAAATAGATTCAAATTCTACCGGAGAGCACATCTTTTCTTTATAAAATATATTCATGCCGGTAGACGAAAATAAATAAATAAATATCCCGTTTAATAAATACTCAAATATGCGTATCAACTAACAATAAAGTTTTAGTGACATTTTTTATCTTAACATCCATCGAGGCTAGCAAAATCCTTTTCGTCCTCGGTATAGCAGAGTTAACTCTCTTATTATGTTCATGAGCAAGAGTCTGGAAGCGTCTTCCTGGGACTACCGAAAGTCGAACCCGCACCGTTACGACACAACGAAAGCGTCATAAAACTAGACCAATTGACCTCGGTAACGAAGAAGAAACTAACTAAACTCAATATAGCGCAGCTACTCACTAAATTCCGGTGGTGATACACACCCAAGTATTAATAACCAAAGAATAGGGGCCAAAGAGCAACGTCCTCTTTCACCAAACCGCACACGCATTAGAAGCTGGATCAAGGAAGGGAAGATAAGTGACAGAAAATTTCTATCACTTTATTTTTCTCGGTCAAGTAATTTAGAAATTTACGTCATTTTCTCTTGTGATTTAATTTTTAAAATATTTTTTAATAAATTACCTGGATAAATTTTAACCATTTTGTAATTTTAGTCTGATCAGATACATATTAAAAATTTATCTGTCCAAATAAATTTATTACCGAATTCTTCGATGATGTGTTACGTTTTTTCCTTCTTGATATATATATATATATATATATATATATATATTCTAAAAATTCAATGGATCTTTATTCATTATTTTCTTTTACTCCAAAAGTTATACTTCAGATACCCATGTTTGTGAATGTGTCCTGCTTTTTTTTAAAGTGCTAATTACGTCTACCTACCTACTCATCCGTGAGACTTCGTAGGCCAGAGAATACATTACCTTCAATCTCTCGAAAGCACTTAATACACAGGCTTTGAAAAAATAAGGCGTCTATTCAAACAGGAAAATAAAGGTGCTGCCTGATAAGTGGCAACAATTCATTGCAAATAATGTCGAATATATAAATTAATATATATTTTATTAAAATATAATTGTAGTTTATTTTTTGAAGAATAAACCTGATATACAATGATGGGAATTATTTATAACTGAACCGCATACGAAAGAGTTGTGTTCCAGTCTGACCACTTTTCGAATTTTAAAAACGGGAATTTTTAGGCACTGAGTGTGTCATCGTTACTAATCATGTCAATTTATTCTACTTTTGTTTTCGCCTTTCCCAGCGATAATAATGAAAAGAAAATAGAAAGCTGCCATGGGCGTCATAAATGCTTTATGTGGAAGAGAGCCTGATTAAATGGAGATTATGTTTCTATACGAATCCAGAGAAAGAATTCTCAGATCATCCAGGTGAAAAACGAGGTAGAAATACAGGACGATTTTGGAAAGAAAAAGAGAAGAAAAACTGAAAGAAGGAGGGGAAAGAAAAAAGAATGAAAAAGAAATATTTGAATGAAATAGCTACACGAATAAATTTAGAAGCTAACTAGAAAAAGTGGAGGAAAATAGACCCATAAAATACAGCAAAATAAAGAAATGGCAATAAATATGGTATAAATAAAACAGAAAGTCGAGAGCGAAGTCGAAAAGCTGTGAGTTAGATTTCTGCTTGAATTTTTCATTATTTACACTATTTTTATGCGGCATAGTGTCTTCAGCTTTGTTGTTATTATCAGTTGATCGTCTTTTGTCTGAATATCTGGGATGAAGAGTTATCATTATTTACACTATTTCCATACGGTATATTGTCTTCACCTACCTTGGTATTATCAAATGATTGCCTTTTTTCTGTATATCTGGGATTAAGAATTAAGATCATTTAGACTATTTACATACGGAATATTGTTTTCATCTTTATTGTTATTATCAGATGATCGCCTTTTGTCTGAATATCTGGGATGAAGAGTTATCATTATTTCAATTATTTCCATGCGGTATATTGTTTTCATCTTTGTTGTTATTATCAGATGATCGCCTTTTGTCTGAATATCTGGGATGAAGAGTTATCATTATTTCAATTATTTCCATGCGGTATATTGTTTTCATCTTTGTTGTTATTATCAACTGACTGCCTTATATCTTAATTTTCTTGGATGAAGAGTAATATTTATACTATTTCCATGCGGTATATTGTCTTCATCTTTGTTGTTATTATCAGATTATCGCCTTTTGTCTGAATATCTGGGATGAAGAGTTATCATTATTTCAATTATTTCCATGCGGTATATTGTTTTCATCTTTGTTGTTATTATCAACTGACTGCCTTATATCTTAATTTTCTTGGATGAAGAGTAATATTTATACTATTTCCATGCGGTATATTGTCTTCATCTTTGTTGTTATTATCAGATTATCGCCTTTTGTCTGAATATCTGGGATGAAGAGTTATCATTATTTATAGTATGTACATGCAGACTATTTTCCTGATCTTTGTTGATTTTATCACAATGTTTGGGTTTTTGTGTCCTCCGTATCATCAGGTACATGTCAATCCGCTTAGACACCTGAGAATTCCAAAATGAACCTTTTATTTAACATACTGTGATATATCATTGTCCTTCTTTTCTATTCTCCTGTTCAGGCATTGCTCACTCTTTCTCCATAAAGTCAAAATACATTGGTCAGTGACTGAACTCACAATTGCAATACCACCAATGTCACGAAGAAAAGACTGGGACCATTAGGCTTTTTACCGTATTTCTCTGTGGAGAACTTGGAGCCTTAAGCCTTGATGAGTGACACCGCTTCTTGACTGCTCGACTGAACCCACTGATGCTTATCACTTTTGTTAGAGGTAACGCTGAAATGTTAAAATAAATAATTACTTGAATGAAAAAGAGAAAAACAATAAAAAAATAAAGGAAATTCAAAGGAAACATTTTAAAAGATTCAAAAGGGAAATAGATAGAAAAATAAAGCTCTCTTTATATATAGATACATACATATTTAAATGTTATTTTTAGTCGATACTCGTATTAGAGTAGACGCTCCATTTACCTATTAAATAGTATCTTTATTTATTTCCTTCTCCTGTCCTGATTATTTGAGAAATCCGATTATAGAAAAACTATGCTCTCTACGGCAGCATACGAACCTTCGTTCCCCTGGAGAAAACCCTCACTAGATCTGACGTATTTTGGTGCTCTCTGTTAGGGCGTGCGTCGATAGCCAAGCAAAGTTGAATAGTGTTTTTTCACTTACTTTCGAAATAAACATATCTGCTAAGTTTCGTATCCTAACTTAAACAAAGCGATTTCTAAAGAATGGGCTGGATTTTTTATTTAATAATCAGACATATTTTTATTACTTAAACGATCCTTTCAGAGTTTACTCGTATTTGAGTAGACGCTCCGTTAATGTACTAAAGTGTCTTTATTTATTTTAGTCTACCGTCCTGAAAACGTGTTCAAGCAATAAATATATGTCGGATAATTAAATAAAAAATCCATCCATTTATCTATATATATACGAGGGGTAAATTGTCGCCATATTTTTATTTGGCGCATGCGCGTTGTCTGTTTTTGATTTTGCCGCCTGCACAGTATATTAGAGTCATTTGGGCATCGACTGTGAGTAAAAGAGTACTATGACACAATTCACTCCGCCAAAAATTTGGAAATGGCATGCTGTACTATTCCCGCTGGAATCACCAATACGAACATTCAGAGTGATGGATTGTTAATCTGTGTTCAGGAAAGAGGAATTGATAAGAGCTGGATGAGTCTAATGGTGATTACGAAAGTGTTTGGCATGATCCCAAGTGACGCCGACATTATGCCTACATTCATATTCCCACCGGGCCTCAAACTCAACACTTAGGCCTTCGTCTTGTGGAGATAGCGTTACTCGGGTCAAGATGGTGGCTGCTGGAAGACCCTATCTCTGGCAACGGGAATCTGCACCATGCCACACAAGAAGGAGATGGCTGTCAGACAATTTCTGCCACCATATCACCATTACATCTAGGCGTCTAACTCCTCAAATTGCAACCCAACTGATTATTATGTGTGGGGTGCAGTTGAACGAGAGACCAATAAAACTCCTTTAGCAGGAAAGGTGAACTTAAAGCAAGGATTATGGCAGCATTCAACACCTTAAACAAGGGAACCGCCCAGAAGATTTTCAGGAGATTCCGAAGTCGTCTGGAGGCTGTGGTTGAAGCCAATGTCGATTTTATTGAATACATTTACTCTTTACTATTTCAGGATATTTTTGTGTAATTTTGGTAAATATATCTGTTAAAATAAGAAAAATAATGTCAGTGTTATTTTTATTTTTTGCGTCATTTAAATGACAACTTATCCATCGCATGCTCTGTATATATATATATACATATGTATATATATATATATATATATATATATATATATATATATATATATATATATGGAGAGAGAGAGAGAGAGAGAGAGAGAGTCTGCAAACCATATCTCCTTCGGTAACCAACGAATTTACTTTTGTCATAAACATTTTTTAATATTATTTTGTGTCAGATCATTTAATCTGTTGTATGAACATTTTCTCTTCAGGAAAACACGATAAGACTACGGACTTTAAGTATTCTGAATTATTTTCCTGAAACAAGCTACTAAATTCCTTAACTTGTTTTGTTAAAATTATGCGTATTTTTTCTCATTATTATCATCCTTCATTAACCTTCTTGGCATGGGTAAATCAGCAGTACATTTTAACCCCTAAGCCCTATATAGAGTACTATAAGTTCATGTCCTTAAAATGTATGCATATGCAACAAACTGTCGGAATTATTGAGAGCTGAAACGCCTTCAGCTATAAATACATAACTATGCTGATAATAGATCGGTATATTGGTGTACATAAAGAAATCTAAATAACCAGAGCCTAAAAGCTGAACTGTCACTAACAGTTGAGAGGGGAAAACTGGCTGGACATGTTCTCGGAAATCAAACTAATGACAACCCATCATTACCTAGAGGACCGTGAATTTCCGCCCATCACGATGAACGAGTGTTTTCTAAGTGAAAACCCTGTGGTTTGGACGCCTATTGTAACTTGACTTCAACCCAGACGTCAAGTGGAACTCGTGCATACGATCCATTGCTAAAAAATGCTGAGAAAATGGTCGGGTCGTTGTACTGCTTCTGTAAGTAACTGACACCTTCTACCCTCTGCATTTACAAGATCCGGATCAGACTGAAAGTTGGAGTACTTTTGCCATATATATGCAAGAGCTGCCCAGTCTTCATTTTCCAGACCCGATAGAGACCAAAAGCTTCTCCGCGACCTTGTGGTTGACGAATTTTTTTCTCCACTACAATCACTTTTCCACGGACGAAATATTGCAAGACTTTCGCCACGCTATCGCTTAAGTCATGGAACGTGTTCAGACGAATTACATTCCTTAATTACAACAATTCTAACCGGTACGGTTAAAACCCTCCATGCTGCGCACATTGTAGTGAACTACCATCATTCTCTTCGTATTCCTTTGCTGAGGTGTAAGTTCTACCCGAGAAAATTCTTCACAACGAAAGACTGCTTTGTGGAACCAAGGTCCAAAGGGATAATTCCTCAATCATTGCAATCTTAAACTGTTTCAAAAAGACATTAAGAAAAACGTAGAAACGGTGGCATCTGTAATTTCTGTTGCATAATAATAATAATAATAATAATAATAATAATAATAATAATATTATTATTATTATTATTATTATTATTATTATTATTATTAAAGTTACTTTAACAATTTACTAATGGTTTGGTTGGGTTTATTTTGTTTTACGGCTTATCAACTTCAATGGGTTATTTAATGTCGACAAGACTTTTAGGATAGGTTCGTATGAATAGAAGATGTATTCTTTGGAAGATATCATTTTGTAGGAGATCAGGTTTCATTGACGTATTTTTGTAAAGAGGATGGTTGTCGGGAGTCAAATGTATTGCTGATAATATTTTTAAAAAATGTATTGCTGGTATTTTACTATAAAATCCATTTTTATACTTTCATAGTGTTCTGTCCCCATTTGGAGGTTGACTAGTTGCCCATAGCTGGAACCCTAATAGGTGGGCCTGGGAACAACAGCAACTAAGAGCTGGTTCCACGCTCCACAAAACTTCCGATCAGAGGCCTTGCTGCTAGATGTAGTTTATCATCATACCAAGGACGACAATTTACTAAGTGTAGCTTAGATGTCAGATGTAGCACAAGGCCGATAGTATGGGGCACACAGAGAGGATCCAACTCGCCATTCAATCGTAAATGGTCTAGCGACACAGGATTGCTTACCATTACAACCCATCGAAATAATCTGAATAATTTTCTAAGCGTAGCTTAGATGTGACACAAGATCAAAAGTGTGAGACACCCATTGAGATTCGAAATCACTCCTCAGTTATAATTAATCTACCGAGGCAAAGTTGCTGACCATTACAACACGTCGAAGTGCCCTATTAAAGTATTTCAATAATATTAATAGCTTTATTGATGTTAAGTTTTTATGTTTCTGACAACAGTGATTTTATACACACCCCTTCTATCTAGAAACGCACACACACACACACACACGCACATACACACACACACACACACACACACACATATATGTATATATATATATATATATATATATATATATATATATATAATGGTTTAGTAATATAAAGACCTGTTGTCGGGTGGAGGTTTCTGGGGCCAATTTAATTTTTCGAAATTTCATGAAATTAAGTAAATGGGATGTAACATGTAAAAAGAAATATGTTTACTACAATTTTCTGAAAAACAAAGAACGTAAAAATAATTTAATTCATTTCCGAATAAGTCCTGAAAGTTACACGTACTGGATAAGACGATAAACTACATCCAACAGCAAGGCATCTGATCAGGAGGTTTTGAGGAGCGTGGAACCATTTCTTAATTGCTGTTATTCCCATGTATACCCTTATCCGAGAGGGTAGCGCGTGTTAGCGTCCAAGCTATAGGCAAAAAGTTTACACCTAGACTGGAGTCAAACACTATGAAAGTATAAAATACATTTTTATAGTGAAAATACTAGCAATGAATTTCCATAGTAAAATAATTTCCAGCAATATATTTTTGAAAATAAAATACCAATACATTTTTGTAAAAAGTAAAATTAATTGGATTAATTTTTGTAAAACAAAATTAAATTTTTGTAAAGAAAATTATTAATGCTCCACAGAAAATTAATTTTCAGCATTAAATGATCCATGAAGAGATACTATGCCGCTAAACAAACAAACAAACAATAATACAAATCTTACAAATGAACCCATAGTGGAGAAGATGTAGATTCCTAACTTTCTGCGCGTAAGTGAATATAAAGAACCAAACGAGAATTGGAAATAGGCTCCCTGATTTACAATTCCGAGGCATTGTTCATTATCCTGCACCCCCAAGCGTACAGCTCCTGGTATTCCCAAACGGTAGGTACTGACCAGACTCGACATTGCTTAACTTCGGTGATTGTACGGGATGAGGTGCTTCAATGTGGCCATAAGTTCTCGCTAAGATCTCGCTGTCTTTTACTTCCACTAAACCCATGCGTCTAAGTGGTTTTCTCACCTTGCCTGGGGTGAATGGATACACAAAAATTGTAAGGTATAGTCTGTAACTATGATCTTTCAGTTGCATATATATTTTTTAAATACTTAATCAATGGTTTTTTTCTTCTACATGTACAGCTGTGTATATAACTTTTTTAAAAATCAGATTGACCCTCTATACATTAGAATATATCACATCCACCAGAGAAATACCTTTGTTTTAGTTTTCCATTTTTCCTGCATCGGTTCATCCGTCTAATGTCATTGTCGGCGTGCCAACCAGGTGTATGATAATGCCCAGATCACGCAGCCGCAACTTTTCACTTGAACTCTAATCTCGCTTTCAAAAACCCGAGAAGTCATCGGGATGAGGTCGAGTGTCGAATAGGCTCGAGGGAAGACGCAAACCTCTTGCAAAAATAATTGTATTTCGTAATCAGACTTACATTGCGGGTGATGGGGACGTGGGTGGATAGACACAAACGTGGTTTTCGGTGTGCTAAAATTAGAGAGAAGGAAAAAAATAGGATTCTCAAAGAAGATAACGATAAAGTCAAAGGTAAGGGGTTGAAGAAGAATTGTTGTATTGAGTGAACCCCTTTGCGGGAAAGTTTGCGTGTACTTATACGTGATAATCTGTATGTGAGTATGTGAATATTCATGTATGTCTACTTCCAAATGAAAAGTGTGTATCATTGGGAACATTTACAAATTCGTGTGTAGCTGCTTGTTGGAATTATGAAAAACCAATTAGGAAATACGAATTTTTCTGTATATATGAATATAAAACCTGTTTAAATTCATTATAAATGTTTGCAAGTAATGATAGGTATATAAGTGTTCTGAAAACAATTAATACAGTTTATCCACAAATCCCAACACAATTTACAACACCTTACTGAGAAATTGGTAAAATATAATGAAATTTAAACAGACAAAAGTTATCGGTTCTTTTTACATACTGACAACATAAACTTATTCACACACACACACACACACACATACACACACACACACACATATATATATATATATATATATATATATATATATATATATATATATATATATATATATATAGTTGGATTGATGTGAGTTTGGGACCCGGGATTTCATGACCTTGCGATCGTCAGACAAATTATATATATATATATATATATATATATATATATATATATATATATATATATATATATATATATAGTGAAATGGACTATGTCCGACAATTATTTTAATATATTTATTGTTTATTTAATATATATGTGTATATATATATATATATATATATATATATATATATATATATATATATATATATATATGTATGTATATATAATTGTAAATAATACGTTCATTTTAAAGCGTATAATTTTAACTGACTTTCCAAGATAATAGAGCAATTTTTATATAAAATATTATACTCAAAATTACCTACGCATAAAATTATTTGCAATTATTGCAAATGTTCTGAAAGTGGCTCAGCATGGAATTACTATTAGAACTATAGAACTTAGAATTTCTAAATATATTAACAAAGAACCCCTATCTATCTATATATCTATCTCATTCATTTCATATCTATGCACGCATTGAAACCCGACTGCAATTGCGTAGCGATTTTTACATGTTTTCGGTGTAATATCCTAAAATAAATAATATTGCTGTAATGTTTATTGAACCTTCTTCCAAATTAAATGTTAGGAACGTTGGAATTTTTATCTATTTGTTTTTCATGGTACCTGTATATATATATATATATATATATATATATATATATATATATATATATATATATATATATATATATATATATATATATATATGAAGGAATTGGGACCAAATATCGATCAGATATGAATCGGAATCCAACAGAATGATAGACCAAAGAATAAATGGAAAACGTTTACAATCTGAAATGTTTCACTTTTATTAAAGCTTCATCAGAGAATGAGGATGATAATGTAATAAAACTAGAATTTTTTGCGACACTCTGAAGTGTGTTGAAATCCGCACAGTATTGTTGTACTTACCACTAAGATTTTTTGTTGAGATTTACAAACTCTACCTTTTCGTTCAATATTGCTAATCAATCGATAAAATATAAAATATTTCAGAGAAAAGATATGCAAAAACAATTTTGAATTTTAATTAAATAAGTGTTTTTAATTTAATCAGAAATTTCCAGCGGGATTACTTGGTATGTTAAATGATAAACGTTTATTTTCCCTCCAAAATTAGTGCAAATTTATCGTACGATGCTGCGCACCCTAGTAAAACAAACTGTACACTCTATCCCTCTTCCCTGTTTGCACTTCTCTCCAAAATTTGCTTTGACTCTTTTAGAGGTTGTAACGGAATTTATCACATAATCTTATATATAGACAGATTGAAACATGTTATATTGATAAACGTTTCCAATTTATTAATTTTACCATAATATATATATATATATATATATATATATATATATATATATATATATATATATATATATATATATGTATATATATATATATATATATATATATATATATATATATATATATATATATATATATATATATATATATAGTCTGCATTTAGATCGTACAAGCAGTTTTATGCAGATGTCATTTAAGATGACAAAGTTCTGTAAGTATTTTCCTATAAAGTATAATAATAAAATACTTTATTATATTTTCTGTCATGCTTCAAATATATTTTGAGGGCACATAGATTGTGTAAACTTCATGTTTTTTTTTATTGAAGATCCCACACCGAAAAGAGAAAATCTGCCCAGAATGGGTGGAATGCAAGAACCCTGCCGATGAATCGACAGTGGCCGAACTAGCGATTAAATCGCCGTAGTGAATTATTTTCTCTTTTAATTCGAACAGCAATTTTCATATAAAAATTGTAGTCAGTTTCGTTATGGTTAACAACCAATACGTTTCGTTTCTTGTTCTTCAAGATGTCTCTTTTGTGTTCATATAGTTTTTGTTTAAATTTCTTGAGGTTCCCCAATATATTCTTTCTGGCAATTCTTGCACTTGATAGAGTGCATTTCTCCGTAATATTTTGGCTTCTTTTTGTGTTCTGTATTGATTAAATCTTTCATTATTTTAGATGTTTTTCTGACAGATTTTATGTGTTTAGATAAATTCGTTCCGGTTGTACTTATGAGTGTGTAGTATAATCTATTTTTTGATTCTTACTTATTAGTGTGTAGTATAATCTATTTTTTGATTCTTACTTATTAGTGTGTAGTATAATCTATTTTTTGATTCTTTTGGTATGTCAGAAGGGACATGTTTTCTATTTGGAATTAGTTTATAAGCCTTTTATTTCTCATTTAGTATGAAATAATTAAGGTATTGAAGGGTCTTGAAATTATGTTCAATATATTTCTCCTCTTCGTGTAAATATTGAGGGCTGCAATTTCTGAGTGATCTTAAGTAGAATCCAATAATCTTTCCGTATTTTATTTTGTTGTTATAATGTGAAAAGTCATTTATTAGGCCATTTTTATTCGTTGATTTTTGGTGGACACTAAGTATTATGCAGCTGTCAACTCTGTGTAACGTAATGTCTAGGAAAGTTAAAGTACTGTTTTCTTCCATTTCGTATGTAAATTCTATTGTATTTTCGACTTTTTTTTAGTTTATCTATAAAATCCGGGATATATTAATAGAGCATCATCAATATATCGGATGTAATTGATTATTTAGGTAAAATAATTTGGAAAGAACCAGATCGCGAAATTCTAAGAATATACATGACATCACTCCGCTGAGAGGCGATCACATTTTTAATCCACATTTTTGTTTTGCAAAAGATGTTATGAAATGTTAAATAGCATTGATTGGTGATGAGACGGCGGATTTTTTAAAATTATTTTCGCTATTGGTAGGGAGATACTTATCTTTGTGTAAGACGCCAGTTTAAGAGATTTAATCATATTTCAACTGGGACATTATTGTAAAGTGATTTCATATCTAGATTGTCCAAGAGTAAGCTATTTCCCTTTGTTTGTCAACAAGATTGCCTGAATTTTTAATGAGATGGACTTATTCTTCCAAGGAGAGGTCTTCATAATTTTGCCGTGGCTCTAGCTATTTTTTATTGCTATAAACGTTATTTTTCATTACTACACGCGTTTTATCTTTCTATCTCCGTTTTTTTTTATTTTAATTATATTAATGAGCAGCGGCCTAATTTGGGAAGCCGTTCTAAAGAAAATTGTGCCGCCGGCAGGAATCGAACATGCATCTCCATTTTACATCAGGGAAACTACTTTTTTTAGCCAATGTATATCGATTTTTAAATGAACTTATTAATTGCTAGTAATCAATCGCAAGCTCATATAAATATGGTGATTGTCATTTCATTGCAGAAGAAGACCATCACTTCACTTGATAGCTCTTTTTTAATTTTCATTCAGAACTTTAGTGTTTCCATCATTTTTACCTGAGCTAAATCTCTGCTGTGGACCCGTAAGTGATTTTAGCTTCACTTTTACAACCTTCGTGGCAAACATAAAGTTTGCCCGTGTTACCTGTTGGGATTTTGCCTGCCCCTGCGTACAACTATGTGACATTTGACTCCCGCGACAGACTTACAAACTGTGTCACAAAACATGCAAGAGCCATCTGCATATTTTTCTGGTAAGGTTGCATTCTGACCAAAAGCGTAGCATTAGGAATTAAAAAATAGAATCTGTTCCAGGGCCATTAGGACAAAAACATACCAGAAGGATTTGTGGAAAAAGTCACTCTATCGACGGCTGGTTGAGCAATTGACATGAGATCACACCTGAGAGGTTAGGTGCAAACTCATGGGAATGCAAGCCTATCACACACACACACACACACACACACACACACACACACACACACACACACACACACACACATATATATATATATATATATATATATATATATATATATATATATGCTTACACACTTGCATACATGCACAGTGGTTTAGTTACGGATATATGTAGAAACACAAAAAAACATAAAAACACCCATATATGCATATATTTGTGTGAGCCTGTATATACGTAACTGTTTGCATATATAAATATATAAGTGTATATATATATATATATATATATATATATATATATATATATATATATATATATATATATATATATATAGAGAGAGAGAGAGAGAGAGAGAGAGATGAATGATTAAAACGAAAGATGGTCCTCGTGTACTTCTTATAATATGTTTATTTAATAGGCAGGTTAAAAAATCTGAGGAATAAAAAGCCAACAAAATGATAACAATGTTGGCAATAAGATTGATGATATTTATTATATATTATTTGGACTTTTGGCTAAACTGAAGCACGAACAGAAAGATCTTCAAATCGGAATTTTTGTATAAAATTGCCTCCTTTTTGAATGAGACGAGTAATTAACAAAGTCGTGGGGATTACATTTCCGTGGAATGTTGTTGGAGGCGTGTTTCTTGTGGAAATTACATTCGCTGATTTAACCCTGTTTAATCCCACAATGTGACATTTTATTTTGAAAATATTTTTCAACTCCGATCTCCGTCTCTCTTGTCGACTATTGAATGAAAAATCTAAAAGCACGCGTTTGATGTCATCTATATGGTTGGTTGAAGTGTGAAGAGACAGGACAAATTTCTTGTTATTGTCTTTGATAGCACTTTAATTTAGTCAAAAGTCTAATATATAATGAATATCATCCATCTACTTTTTATCCCTCAAATATCATTAACCGGTTTATTAAATCTACAGACATTAATTGTTTCCATTGCCCAAACCCTCACTCAAATCTTAGACTCCCCTACGCGTTTCCTTAGCCAAACCGAGCAACAGGTTTCTTTACTGGATTTATTTCATACCTTCTGTCCTCGCAAGCTTCACGATACTGCCTTCTTGGTAAATCTGACTACTCTGTGGTAGCTATTGATATCTTCTTCCAAGCATACATGAAACAGGAACGCCCTATCCATAAGCCCTCTTTCCGTTATATTCAAATTCTCAACTGAAAATTGTACCACTGAGGTTTCATCTCGGGTCAAAGGTAGCATGAGCTCTTTGTTATGGCACCTATATTGCATGAATTTAAGCGTACTATTAGACTGGCCTCGAGGTCTCATCAATGTACAGGTGAGCTGGCTATATGGAGCCGCAACTTCTATGTGAACATTTTCTTTTCTCGCACTTCTCGCCTGTGGGACTCTCTTTCGGCTCCATTCATTCCAGCCAACTTTAATCTGCAAAAATTTAAATGCAATGTCAATCACTGTCTACTGTGCTCTTTTCTCTTTCTACTCATTATTAATGGTTCTGTTCCTAATTCCTCCACACACTGCAACCCCTTGCGTGCTAGTGTCTGTACGATATTATCGGCCGATGAAAGACATTTGTGTGATAAAAACAACAATAATAATATTGATAATAAGACTAATAATACTTATTGTATATTGTTAGACCTTTTGAGAATTAAACATGATGAGAAATATGGCAACATTTTTTAAAGGTGTTAAGTTTTTTTGTAGTTGACTCTGGTGTGCGAAAAAACTCCGATTTTTAATATATTTTTCATTATACATACATACATATATATATATATATATATATATATATATATATATATATATATATATATATATATAGGAGAAGCACAACTCTGAATTCAAAAGCTTCAGAAGGTTGTTTGGGAACCTTGTAGCATGTAGTGCATCAGGTCTCTGTATTCAGTACTTCAAAAAGTGTGGTTGGTTCTGCACAAAGCCTTCACTACTATAATTGGATTTTTTTGTGTTGGTATCTGGCTGTCGGTTCCTAGGAACTGAGTTGCTGACGGGTGACTCCATCATATATATATGTATATATATATATATATACACACACACACACACACACACACACACACACACACACACACACACACACACACATATATATATATATATATATATATATATATATATATATATATATATATGGTATATTTAGACAACAAATAATCATTACAGTATTTACATTAGTCGGACTATTGTCCTCATCTTTGACGCCATATTTGTCACAACATTTCGGCCGTTGTACGCTCCGGCCTTCTTCAGGTGGTTGGAATGTCGAACTGAACCCTTTATTTCGATCACTGGGGTAGACTGTTCTAGTTCCACGTGCCATGTTTTATGGATGTCAGTTATCAGTTATCTCCTGGAACTAGAACAGTCTATCCCAGTGATCGAAATAAAGGGTTCAGTTCGAAATTCCAACCACCTCAAGAAGGTCGGAGCGTACAACGGCCGAAATGTTGTGACAAATATGGCGACAAAGATGAGGACAATAGTCCGACTAATGTAAATACTGTACATAATACCTCATCTCAGAAACATAGACAGACTCTGAAATAATCATTAGTTTGAAAAGAACCGACAGGGTGTGTCTGTTTAATTTTATATTGTATCGGATAAGGTGTTTTATGTTCCAACTTGTGGATAAACTGTCCGATGTTAATATTTTGATATTTTTGTTCAGGTAATTTTGACGTACGCAAATGTTTTCAAGAACCGATGTGGTGTCTGTGTGGTAGTTTGACTTCCTTTGTCTGCAGCCTAGTATTCTTTTGGGAAGCTGGGCGTTTGAAGTCTTCTATCGTGACTGTATGTGTAACGGCTATTGGGAAAAAGGTCGCACAAAAAATAAAATTAAATTGAATTAACAAATATATAAATCACAATTTTCTGTGCGGCTTTGTTCCCAACCTGTGTGTGCGTCCGCGTTTTCTATAGATTTCTGTTTGAAGTAATTACCAATGATTTCGAGTCGCCTAAGTAACTGAGATTTTGAATCCTGTTTCTCGAGATAGTTAACTCCTTCCCACCACTTCGGATCCCTTCAGTGTACCATCTTCATCTTGATTCTTCTCCAGTGCCTTATGTAACTCTAGGCTTAGCGGCCTGAAGCCTAGGAACTCAAAATCTAGGGTTCCTCCGGCCAAGTTGTATAATATTTTTGACACTGTCATAAGTCTTTCTTACTCATGATGTGATCATTGATCATTGTTTAATTTAACACGCTTCTATTTTCCTCTGCTCGTGAGAATGGGTTATTTGGAGGGGTCTTACAAGTTGAATAGCCTATGACCTCACCTCATCTAAATATTTCTCCTTTGTAATGCATGAAATCGTACATGGAAGAAAAATATACGCGATTTATCCCATTCATTAACTAAAGACATTTATTTTTATTGTACGTATGTTCAATGTTGTGGTTCTATTAAATTTAAATGATAGTATCCGCCATCGATTTAATTACAATGTTTCGGAATATGAGTTAGGAGAAAAATATAAAACAATATTTTCCCCCATGTCTCCATCATTAAAATTCAGTTGTGGTCCCCTGATAGTCAGTCAGTTATGTGTCATCCCTCATACACGCTTAGGCGATCATGTATCTTTCGATACATGACTGACGAAGCAGATTTTTCCCACAGTAGGTTGCCATCATCTTTCTCCCGTCTGTCCTGCTATTTACCTATAGCTGAAGAAGAGGATTCATAACTTAGCACGTAAGTAGTTGCAATGGGTTTGACTGGAAGTCGAACTCGGCGCTTCGATTCCTCAGTCCGGGCCGTTATCCATTACTGCAATGCGCTCCTCTATGGTATAAATGTTTTAACCTTTTCGTAAATATGTCACTATGTATGAATGGAGGCTTGCTTGTTTGAATGCGAGAACATATAGAAAACGCAGGGTTTTACAGAAGGCTTTTTAAAGTGGGGCATCATTTGTCCAGTTGTCTAGGATAGATGAATACGCTATTTTTGTGCGTTAATAGAAGCCGCTGGGTAGATGTAGCTGTTAGTGGAAGAGAACAAGAGAAAGTGAAAGGGAAGAAGGAGATAGAAAGAGAGAGTGAGAGAATGAAAGGCGGGGGAGAGAGAAAATGAATGTGTGTGAATTGCGCTTGCGTACGTCGGCAGGTTCGTTAGGGATCAAAGATCAAGTCATAGATTAAAAACGTGTGGACCAAATTCGGCGCCGAAAAATGTAGTTAATAAATAAATAACATAGGTGGAATATGACAGATAGATAGATACATACAGACAGGCATGTGTAGATAGACAGATATGCACAGGCATGTCGATATATATATATATATATATATATATATATATATATAGAGAGAGAGAGAGAGAGAGAGAGACAGACAGACAGACAGACAGACAGATAGGTAGATAGATAGATAGATAGATAGATAGATAGACGGATAACAGACGGAAATATATAAATATATAGCTATAAACAGACTAATATATATCACCAGAATGAAATGCATATATATATATATATATATATATTTATTTACACACACACACACACATACATATATGGTGATTTACACATCTCTCTCTGTCTCTTTCTCTATATATACTTATATATATATATATATATATATATATATATATATATATATATATATATTTACATATATATACATATTTACATATATATATACTTACATATGTATATAATTAAATATATATGGATATAATTAAATATATATATATATACTTACATGCATATACATATATTTACTTACATATTTATACTTAAAAAATAAATGCCGAGAGCTGTAGATTCTTAATCTGTCTATTCTTTCTATTTATCTGTATATATATATATATATATATATATATATATATATATATATATATATATATATATATATATATATCAAGTGATCACTTGACAAGACACTGGAGGTGTTGAAACAAAATGGCTATTTTTGTAGTGATTTTATAATATATTTATGTCATAATTTTTTAAATAAACAATTATATATATATATATATATATATATATATATATATATATACATACATTTACAAATAAATAGAAAGAATAGACAGATTAAGAATCTACACTTCTCAGCATTTATTTTTTAAGTATATATATGTAAGTAAATATATGTCTATGCATGTAAGTATATATATATATATATATATATATATATATATATATATATATATATACTTATATATATATATATATATATATATATATATATATATATATATATATACTTATATATATATATATATATATATATATATATATATATATATATATATATATATATATATATATATATATATATATATATATACTTATATATATATATATATATATATATATATATACTTATATGTAAGTATATATATATCAAGTGATCACTTGATAAGACACCGGAGGTGTTGAAACAAAATGGCTATTTTTGTAGTGATTTTATAACATATTCATGTTAGAATTTTTAAATAAAGAATTATATATGCTCTACTCTGTATTGAGCACTCTTTTAAGAATAGTAGTTGTTGGTTATTTGATTTTATTCCGTATACACCAATCCTACACCTGGATATATATATATATATATATATATATACATATTTATTTATATATATATATATATATATATATATATATATATATATATATATATATATATATATATATATATGCCAATTTCCATCTCTCACTCTCTCTCTCTTTCTCTCTCCATATATATATACATAAATATTTATATATATACTTACATATATACATATACATAAATATATAAATACTTATATATATACACTTACACACACACACACACATATATATATATCTTTGACGACTGTAGAGAATTTGACAGCGATAAATGTATCATGAATGTAGCCAAATAAGACATTCTTTTTGTTGAAGTATATATATATATATATATATATATATATATATATATATATATATATATATATATATATATATAATAAAATAAGGAACAAATGGAAGGTCCTATTTTATCATTTGGTCTGTTTCAATCCACATTTATTCTCAATTTATATATATAAAGATTGATAGGTAGGTAGATAGATAGATCGAAAGAAAGAACGAGGTTTCGTAAATAAATGAGGAAATAGAAAATGTCGCCTAAAATGCATGCAAAATCTAAAAAATTAACGTAAAAAAATAATGGTAAAGAAGTTCACAGATTTGTCAAATATAAATTCAAGCGAAAATTTACGATCGAAGAAAATAAAATAAAAGAAGGATAAATCGATAAGGCTGACAGAGAGAACGACAATAAGAAAGAAAGAAAAATAGAAAGAATCACAAGCAGGAAGGATAAAATGGAAGATAATTGAGAAGAACATGATGAAAATCATAAAAAAGTTTAAAAGTGCTAATAAAGTCAATGAAAATGTTTTTATAAGAAGACGAAAAAATATCTGAAAAAAAGGGGGTAAAAAGAAAATACAGAAGAAAAATTATTGATAGTGAAAGAAAAGAGAATAAAATGTAGAAGCCGAGAGAAAATTGGTAAAAAGAGGTTCAAGAGAATACACATCGAAAAAAAAAGAAGAATCGAATGTAGAAGGAAATGAAATAAATAAGTGAATGAAAGGAACAGAATAAAAACTGATAATATAAATGCGAAAAATAAACATTGATGGATTTATTTTTTTCACGGCTTTATCAACCTTTTGCGGATCATTTAAAGCTAGAAATATTATTAGATAGTATGAATCTTTTGGCAATAATAATGATTTACTAATAAGAGTTCTACTAATTAACCCATAGGTGGTGGAGAGAAGGAGTGGATTCATACCTTTCCCAAAGGTATTTGCATCTAAGGGAATATAACGAACCTGACTGGAATTGGAACTCATCTCCCCGAAATCCAATTGTGAGCTGTTATCCATTCAATCAACCGCACATCTAATCTAACAATACATGCTATTCCCAAGCGGTCATGCATCTAGTTACTGACCCTGTTCGATGTTGCTTTACTTCGATAAACAGAGGAGAATAAGTGTTTCAACATCATATGGTCGTAAGTCGAAAATTACACAGAAGTGACTAAAAATTAATAACAGTTCTAAAAACGATAAGTCGAAAATAGGAAAAAAAACATCCAAAAAGAAATAAATATATATATATATATATATATATATATATATATATATATATATATACCCGCATACACACACACACACACACACATATATATATATATATATATATATATATATATACCTACATATATATATATTTATACACACACACACACACACACACACACACATATATATATATATCTATATATATATATATAGAGAGAGAGAGAGGGGGGTATAAAGAAACAGACGAGGAAGGAGGAAGAGGAAGGTTTAAATTGGCAATAGATGAAGAGAAGTTAATTAAGAAAGATTTACAAAGACAAAGAGGATAGTGAGGTGTACAAACATTGAAAGTCAATGATGCGAATTAAGGAACAGGGAAGAAGAAAACAAGTTAGAAAATAGGAAAGCCGGGAGGACCAACAGAATTAAAATAGAAAGAAAGAAAGAAAGAAAGAAAGAAAGAAAGAAAGCGTGTGGCAAACCATGAAAACTACATTTGTTATATGTAAAGAAAATAAAAAATGAAGGAAACAAAAGAGGGGAAGAAATGACTGAAAACATAAAAGAGAAATGAGCTCAAAATAATATATATGAATGAATAAAATGAATGAATCATTAAAGCAAGGGAAACTTGCACAAAAATTACGGGAAAAATAAAATAAATAAGATCAATTCATCAGTAAATGAAAGAAATAATTTAAATGAAGAATCATAGAGAAAGCGAAAATGAATGAAATGAAGAAAAGTGAAAAGCCCGAAAGAATGAAAAAGGGGCGGTTAAATAAAGAAAGAAATATGGTTAGAGAGTCGGGAAAAGAAAATGAAAAAGAGTAACAAACAATGCAAGCAACGTTTGTTATAAGAAAACAAAGAAACGAAATAAAAAATAACAGGAGGGAGCGAGATATATTCAGAGTTACAAATAAATAATGTAAAAAGAAATAAACATACATCAAAATAAAGAAACAGATGAAAGAAAGAAAACGAAACTACAGACGAAAATAAATCTGCCAACGGGAGAAAATAAAATCAAAAACATAAAAGAGAGGAAAAGGATTAACAGAGTAGTTATCCTAAATAAAAAAAGAAGACGACGAAAGTTAGTATATGAAAAAGAGGAGTGGGAAAAAGAAAGAATAGAAAGGTGACAGAGAAAGTGGAGGAAAAAGTGATAGTATAAGGAGGGAAAATGGATGAGATTACGAGAAAAATCATGAGAAATCATTCAAGAAAAGAAAGAACGATATATGGATAATAAAAATAGAAAGTAATAAAGGAAGAAGCGCATAAGATGAAAAATTATATTGAAGAATTAGATAAAAAATAAAGAAAAAGAAAATAATGTTATCAAAGAAGAAGACTAAAATAAAAGTGAGAATTACAAATATGAAAATTTAATTTATGAATTCGAGATGAAAGAGATTATAAGAAAAACGTTGAAGAATAAAGAATGAAAAATAATTTGGTTAAGGAAAAAGAATTAATTGAAGAACGATAAAATAAACATAAAATCATACAATATGGCTACAATGGAATTAGAGAAATGTTGAAGATTGAGATGAAGAAATATAGAAATAAGGGAATTATAGAAGAAAGAAAAGAAGCACATGAAAGAAAAATGAGTGAAGAATTAAATGGAGCATTAATAGGGGAGGACGAAAATGTGAAAGAATAAAGAGACAATATAATTACTTTGAAATAAAAGAAAGAAAGAATGAAGGAAAATTAACGAAAAACAGTAAAATAATAAAAGAAAAGAAGAAATGAAGAAAGAGGTTAGAAATAATGTTGTCGAATGAGATCAAATAAATAAATAAACATAAGCGAATCATAGAAGAAAAGAAAGGCTAGAAATATCATTTAGCGATAAATTTAAGAAAGAAAAAATGACGGAAAAAAGGCTTTAAGAACGAAAAATGACAAATAGAAAGAAAGAAAGAAAAACGATACCAACCGGACAATAATCGTAGAATGATATAAAATAAATAAGTGAATCAAAAAAGGAACAAAAGAAAAGAGCGAAATATCATTTAGCGATAAATTAAAGAATAAAAGAAAGAAAGAAACTTGAAGGATAAAGATTAATAACGAAAGACGAAAATCAATAAAAGAACAGAATTCAGATGTTTAACGGAGAAAAAAAACGGAAGATATCTTTAAACAAAAAAGAAGCGAAAAGAATCATAGTATACAAAAAGAAAGACAAACAAAGCAAAAATGGACTGAGTAAAAGAAATTACAGACAATAAGCAATTATAGAAAAGATGAAGAAATTAAATATAAAAAAGAGGAAAGCAATTCGATAAAAACGTTAAGAGTGAAGAAAGAAATAAAGAAACAAAGAAAAAGAATGAAACTAAAAGAAATTATAAAATCCATGAAGAAATTAAGAATAAATCGAAGAAGGTAATAACGAAAGAAAGAAAACGCTTAAATTCAAGGAATAAAATGAAGAAATAAAGAAAGCTAAAAAGAATGAAATCAAAGAAAGTCTAAAAAAAAAAAATCAAAAAAATTTTCAGAACGAAAAGGAAATGACAAGACGAAATCAGTAAAGAAAGTAAAAAAATAAAATTAGGAAGAATGGTCGACAGCTGGCCAGACTTTACTTGCAGACATCCGTCTCTGCGCATGCCTGTTTAAAAAGGAACAAAAAATTGCCGTATTACACCAAATAGAAGATGACAGTAGAAATATTTTCTCTCACCGAAAATATTCCTTTCTTTTGTACTTTCTGATATTTTTTACTTTATTTTATTTCTATTTTTCTACTTCAATTGCAACATCTCAACTCTAACCGTTTTGTTAGTTTCAAGTTTTCTTTTTCCATTTATTTGAACTTTACATATTCTTTGGCCAACTTAAAACATTCATTTTAAATGTTAGTCCTTTCCAAAATTATAGGCTTCTGCTCTGTATGTATATTTTCTTTCTAATTTCATTTCCCCGCCTTTTCTTCTTCCTTTTCTTTCCAATCGAATTTTCCCGCGTTTTCGTCATTTTTCTACATTGTTATTTATTTTGATGTTTGTCTTTTCTTCAACTAACAATTCTTTCCTCTTTGTTTTTTTCCTATTTCTGTAGTTGTGGGTTTCCCCACTTGACTTTACTAAAAAAAAACCGTCGCTAGGGGACGCTCCTTAAGGTAAAGATATTCTTTTCCATACGCTTTCCTATTTTTATCTTAGACAATAAGATGTAATCGTGGAAAAAAAGTGGCACGTTAACTTTACTTTCAAGGCATTACTTTTCTCTCAGATTTTTCCGACACAAACTTCAAACGCAAACACATTCTCTAGTTTAAACGCTTTCTATCTGACTAGAATTTAAATGTTTTCTTCTTTTATTGTCTGTGTATACTTTTATTAATACGTACCTTGTCTTTTGTTTTATATACTTGTTTTGTTCGGAGCGTACAACGGCCGAAACCTCATGAATATAGCAATAAAATGAGGACAACAGTCCGAACAATGTAAATACTGCAAATAATTACAATACCTTCTTTCAGAAATATAGACAGATACGCTGCAATCATTTTTACGGGAAAATGTACAAGGAGACACGTGTTTTCTACATAAATGCAACTTCCATTCCCGCAATATAGTTACTTCTTCTCGAAAATTTCCCGCCTTTACTTCTTCCCTAATTACTGACAGATTTATTCTTTTTCATTATTTTTATATCACTTTCCTTTTATCACAATAGGAGTAGATAGGTTCTACACACCGGTTTTGAATAGGAGGAGAGGTGTATCCTTTATTTGATTGATTGATTCGTTTTCTACGGCTTATCAAATCTTTGCTGTTTATTTAAACCGAGAAAATATATTCAGAGTGTAAGAATTTTTGCGGGGAGATAGTAATAATTTCGTGGTACAAGTCTTATTAATTAACCCATAGCTAGGGGAGACGAGCTGGATTCACATCTTTCCCAACGGTATATTCGCGTAAGTAAATATGACGAACCCACCTGGAATTGAAACTCGGCTCTCCGATTAAGAATTCCGAGCTGTTATCATTGCGCCATCGCACACAGACGTTTAGCGCACTGGGTATTCTCAAGCGGTCACCCATCAATGCCGAACTTCCGTGTGTCGTACGGGAACCGGTGTTTGAACGTGATATGGCCAAAAGCCTTATCCCTTTTTCTGTTTAGGATTAGGTCTCCGGTTCCTTCAACCATATACTACTTTTTTTTCTTCTTGTATATAATTAGACATATTCGCCTCTTGCACTGTTCACACTCCCTCAGGTCTTTTGAACAGGAGTAGAGGTTTATCCTTTATTTAAGGTTTAGGATTGGGTTTCCGGTTCCTTCTAAGACCTACTTCAACTCTGTATTTCTGATACCTACGCATAACTCTGAAATTTTATTCACAAAAAATTATTTCCTCTCCCAATACGAGTAGAGGGGTTCACCTACCGTCCGGTTTACACTCTTCCCCAGTATTTTAAACAGCAGTAGATGTTTATTCCTTATTTCATGTTTAGGGTTTCTTTTCCAGTTCTTTTAAAAATCTTTTCATTCTATTTCACTTCCGGTGGCCTCTTGCATCTTGATGGCATTATCCCCTTGCTTGGGGTGTTGCCTCTTACTCTGTCACCCTCTACCTCAAGTTACTCTTCGGCCTCGTAAATCATTGTAAAAAGATCTAATAACTACTTGTGTGCACTTTTTAATTTCTTCTTTTCTATTTCCCTTTCTTTTTTCTACACATAAATTCTCTATTTCTCTCTATGTTGATCATCATCATCATCATCATCAACATCATCATCATCATCATCGTCATCATCATCATCATCATCTTTTTCTTCTTTCTTTCTTTCCTTCTTTCTTTCTTTCTTTGTTTTAAAAAAAATTCCTTACCCCTTCGTCTTTCTAATCATTCATTGTTTTTTTTCTGTTATCACGCTTTTCTTTCCTTCTTTTTTCTTCTCTACTTCCCTCTTTTTTTTTAAATTCTTTCTTTTATCCTTCTGTTTTTTTTCTTTGTTGAATACTTTCTTTTTGTATCTGTTTTTTTCACTTTCAATACTTAGTAAAGTAGCCCCATAAAGAAAAAAAGCGTGATGAACCCAGTGAGATTCATATTCCCTTTGTCAATGTATCGAACGTGGACAATTATGGCTCTTCATTACTTCCAATCCAGTTTAGCTTTAAGTAATACCTTACTTTTCTTATTGGCCCCACTCCCTTCTCTGCCACCAATTTTCACTGGGTCATTAGATAGCTTATTCGATGTTTCCTTTTGCTTTTACAGCCTTCAATATTTCCTGGGGGTATCAAATTCTTCAAGCCAGCTTTTCTCATTATGTGTCTCAGAAATTTCAGCTGCCATTTTCTAATATTTCCGTTTTCCTTAAAACTTATTTGTTACTCATGTTTACACCATTTTATTCTCATCATACATCTGGATAACCCCGTGCTTCTTTCTCAAGACTGTTCTTCATCTTTATTACGTAGCAACTCAAAATTCTTTTCCTTTTAACAAAATTTTCCTGTTTCTTAATTCAGTTTTTAAAGAGCATCTTTTTCTATTTCAATTCGACTTCGGCTTTCTGTGTCATATTTTGCGACATCTGTTACTACATTACGCACTATCTCAAATTTGTGACTTCGTACACGAACTAAGCAAAGCTTAGTAAATAAAAAATACTGATTATGTTTCGCTTGAAATTCTAGATTGAATTGAATAATATGGTGTAATCTGCCAGAATTATCAAACGAGGAATAAATAGGAAAATATTTATAAAAACATTTATATATCTGTCTATATTTCTGAGAGGGTAGCGATTGACAGATGGGTTGAAGTAATCTAACAATTGACGTCACCCAAAGAGTTGTGAGTTCAGTACCTGGCTACAGCAGAGGGAGGAAAAATCTTGGAGAGTTGAGTTACTGGAAAGGATTAACTGATACTGAGACATCCAAAAAAAACATAGCACTTGCGATTAGAAGACTCTACCCACGAAAAACAAAATAAAAGATTCGGTTCGGAATTCCGACATATATAACCTGAAGAAGGCTGGAGCATACAACGGTCAATTGTGACAATAAATATGAAAACAACAGCCCGAATGATGTACATAGTGTTAATATTTATAAATCTGGCATGCTTCGTTAATTTTATTGCAGCTTTATAAAAAAAAATTCGGAAGAAACTACAATAAACAAAGCGTAAGTTGTCAAATTAAAAAAGGTTTCCTTATGTGTTCCTTATTTAATCATATTTTTGATTTTGTTATCATTACTTTTCTGCGATTGTTTGGTCTTTAAACCTTCAGCAGGTTACTTAAAGACAAATTATTTTTAGATTACAAGAATGTTTAAGATAATAATGATTTACTGACACAAACCATACTCGTTAACCCATAGCTGGAGGAAATATGTGAATTCATGCCTTTCCCAGGGGTACTTACGCGAAAGTGAGTATATGGAATCCGTCTGGAATTGGAACTCAGCTTGCTGTCTTCCAATTCCGAGCCGTTAGTCGTTACACAACCCGAACATCTAAGATGGCAAAACATGGTATTCCCAAGCAGTGACCCATCTAGGTACTGACCAGGGCCGATATTGCTTAATCAGAACTACTTTTCTGTGAATTCTACATTCCTCGTAATTCCTGTCATCGTTGCACCACGTTTTCCTGTTCAAATTATATTTCTTTTTTTCTTTTTTATGGAATTTCGTATCTGTTACTTTTTCTTATTTTCATCCGCTATACTTTTAGCCTTTCTCACAATTATTTTCCTTACCTTTTATTAATTTGTACCGTTTCTGATCATTGGTTATTTCCCTCTAACCATTTTTTCGCTTCTGTTTTTACTGGCTTCACTTTTTTTAATTTCACATCATACTTCTTTTACTTTCACTTTCACTTTCACTTTCCTCTCTACATTTTCCCTATTACATTTTTCTCATTACTTTTTGCTGTATATTGTTCATTATTTTATATTTCATGTCCGTCTAACCCCTTTGTCCTTTTTTCCCGCCTTCCTATTTCATTCACTTGTGAAAACGAACAAAGATAAAAAAAAAGGCTCGTCGTGTTTATTCTTCATTCTTTGACGGTTTCTTAATTTATATGTTTTTTTCTAACTTTTTTATTCCTATTTTGTAATATACCGTTTTTGTTTCTTTTTCGCTGGCTTCCATCGCGTATCCTAACCGCCACATTCTTGCTTTGTTCTTTATGTCTTTGAGCGATGGTCGCTTATCTCATTTTCAAGGTCACCCAGACATGTCCCCTGCATCCTTATTGTTTGTTTTATTTTTATTTTTTCTGATCGGTAGAGAATTATCCTTTTCCTTACATTTGTAATTGTATTTCTTCTCTTATTTGTTGTTTTTAAAAGGAAGTAAACAAATGACACACGCCCACGCACGCAGGAAAATGCGCGCACACACATACACAGACACGCTCTCTCTCGTTAATCTCTCTCTCACTCTATTATTCTCTATCTTGTTATTCTCTCTCACTCTCGTGCACTCCACTTTCCATTTTTCTCTCAAAGTTATCTATCTATCTATTATATACCGTACCTATGAAGAACTAATGGATATGTCTCAATCCTCATAAATACGTTGGACACTATTATAAGTGAGGGTAGTATGGTGTCTAAGTAGTCCACCACTAGCAGTGGTTTACCTACTTCACGCCGCTGGCGAGTATTGATGTTATATAAAGATTACCAATTCATTTCAAACCTCCGTTTTGGTTATTCCTCATTCAGTAACCTTTTCTCGGTTACCACACAATCTATCTATCTATCTATCTATCTATCTATCTATCTATCTATCTATCTATCTATCAGTGTGTGTCTGTATGCGATTGTGTCTGTGTTTGAATGTGTGTCTGTGTTTGAATGTGTGTGTGTGTGTGTGTGTGCGCGCGCTTGTCTGTGCAAATATATGAAGCAGTTTTAATTTTGGAAATGTTTAATTTCACATTTTTCAGCGAGGAGACGGGATCAAAAGAGAAATGTTATTTGACAAGAAGAAAATCAACATTAGCGAGACAAAAAGTGAATGAATTTGCTGAAGGTTGAATGTGCTTGACTTTTATCGTGTCGCTATAGAAAGTAGGGAAAATTTAACCTTTTAAAAAGAAATATTTAAAAATCAAGCGGAAGTATAAAATATTCAAACGTTTTATATATTTATCATTCAATATAACGAACCTGACTGGAATTGGAACTCATCTCCCCGGAATCCAATTGTGAGCCGTTATCCATTCAATCAACCGCACATCTAATCTAACAATACATGCTATTCCCAAGCGGTCATGCATCTAGTTACTGACCATGTTCGATGTTGCTTTACTTCGATAAACATAGGAGAATAAGTGTTTCAACATCATATGGTCGTAAGTCGAAAATTACACAGAAGTGACTAAAAATTAATAACAGTTCTAAAAACGATAAGTAGAAAATAGGAAAAAAAAAACTTCCAAAAAGAAATATATATATATATATATATATATATATATATATATATATATATATATATATATAGTCAAACCTAATGAGCCAGACACACCTACCAAGGTTTCACTTAGGCAGATCGTCAGAGCCGACCCTGACGATCTGCCTAAGTGAAACCTTGGTAGGTGTGTCTGGCTCATTAGGTTTGACTAGGTTTGCTCTACGCTTGTATTGAGCTCTTTAGTTAGTTGTTTACTCGTATCGGGGTTTTTTCTTTGGGCCTTGAACCTGTATCTGTGCGATTATTTTCGACAGACTTTCATGTTCCTGGCTCTTTCTTTTTTTAAAACCTTCTTTTCCTTCGTGATTGATTTGGCTGTTGTTAAATCAAGAGTTCGAAGGTTTTTCGACACGAGTATAGTTACCTATATTTATATTTATATATATATATATATATATACACGTACACACACACATATATAGATATATATACCTACATATATATATATATATTTACACACACACACACACACACACACACATATATATATATATATATATATATATATATAGATATATATATATATTAAAGGTAACAAATCCGTGTATATATATATATATATATATATATATATATATATATATATATATATATATATATATAATTCAAGTGCATCCTAGTAATATAAGAAAATTGATCCGCAAAAAGAGCTTAGTGTATTTATTATTACAGACCAAATAATTAATTAAAAACACCGTCGAAAAACTAATACAGAATTTATCCATTTCAATGTATAAATTTATCCATTGAAATTTTTCTTTTTCAGTTTTCACAGTTAAATTTCTATTACTGACACGAACTCAGTCCACACCGGGGTTGATAATAGAGACGACCGATATCTTCGTCTGACGAAATAGCCTATTCCCCATATGGGGTGATTTGGGATTTTATAGTCTATACACACACACACACACACACGTATATATATATATATATATATATATATATATATATATATATATATATATATATATATATATATGTGTGTGTGTGTGTGTGTGTGTGTGTGTGTGTGTGTGTGTGTGTGTATGTATGTATGTATATCGAGAGAGAGGGGGGAGGGAGAGAGAAAGAGAGAGAGAGAGAAAGAGCGTGTGTGTGTGCACCAAGACATATCTTACGATTTCTAGTTTCGCAGATAAACTGCTCGTAGAAGACATTGCGTTTAAGGCACTCTCTAGACAATTACGATGTAGTTTTCTGCTTTGATCAGAATAGCATTTTTTATGTTAACAAGAGTAAGATCAACAAATTATTATTATCATTACTAATATAATAATACAAATTCAATCAGTCAGTTATGTGCCATGAGTGATACACGCTCAGGCGATCATGTATCATTCAATGTGACATTTATATCATGTGACTGACGTGGCAGATTTTTTCCCGCAGTAGGTTGCCATTTCTTTCTGCGGTAGACCAGTTGCCATCCAATCCTATAAAACCAGGTTTGTCTTGCTATTTACCCAAAGCTGAGAGGAGAAGAAGAGGATTCATTTCTTTCCCAGGGGTATTAGTACGTAACTGAATGTAATGGATTCGACTGGAATTCGAACTCGGCTCTCCGATTCCTCAATCCGAGCCGCTATCCATTACTCGTCAATTGAAACATGTATAAAATGCACAAAAATGATTAATTTTTATGCCAGCAGAAATTAAGCCAAAAGTTCTCATTTAATAACTCGAGCTATAATATTCAATAAATGTTCAATGGATTCCATTAACTGACTCCATAATTCCGAATCATATGATTTGACGTGAAACTCTCGAGTCGGTCAATGAGATAAATCCATTTATTTATTTATTTATTATTATTATTATTATTATTATTATTATTATTATTATTATTATTATTATTATATACAAAGAGACGGATAGAGAAAAGAGAGTGAAAGTAGGGAAGATTGGAGAAATTTGATCATAAAAAAATTATTTAAAATATATCGATAGGGCACATTGAGTGCTGGTATTAATAATTTTTTTAAAAAATATAAAATATAAATCCCGTCTATTTTAAAGAATGGTGTTTAATAGATTCAGGTCCGTTTATTTTAATACATATTTTTTTAAATGCCATTACGTCCGTTTATTTTAATACATATTTTTTTAAAATGCCATTAATTATTTTAAATATAAAAGAAAAAAATTAATCCCCGTTTATTTTAAATACGAAATATGAATCCCGTCTATTTTAAATACAATATATATTTTATATAAAACCCCATAATCTCCGTATAATATATGGACTGCACCAACATGGTGTGATCCTTGTTCATAAAATCCGGGTTTATCTGGTCTTATTTTTTTTTTCTTTTTTTTTTTTGTACGAGCCGGCTTTCAGTCGTTTCGAACGACCATCCTCAGGTAGACATATTAGTGTGTTTTTGTTAAACTCCGAATAGTAATGCCACATCGAAAGATATTGTGGTCCGAAAGAGTGCCTTTTTAGTAATGAGAAAAAAAAATAAGACCAGATAAGCCCGGAATTTATGAACAAGGATCACACCATTCATTAACAGATTCGAAGTTGGTTGTAATTTATTATTAAATATTGTTTGTGAGAGTGATTCTCGCCATATAACTAGCTTCAGTATTTGTTTTTCGTTTGAATGATTTACGTTACATATATATATATATATATATATATATATATATATATATATATATATATATATATATATATGTGTGTGTGTGTGTGTGTGTGTGTGTGTGTGCGTGCGTGTGTGTGTGTATATATATATATAAATATATGGTGGACTCTCCCGTCGTATTCGACGTATGAGGGTCAATTTTTAGCACGTTTTTTTTTGTATGACGCACATTAATTTGGAAATATTGTAAAGATTTCCTGAAATTTGCACATGTTTCCCTGATTATTCTGCATCATCAACAAAGAAAAACATACTTATTTCAACAACAAATAAAAAACACACTAAATTTCGCCTAGCGAATGTAAATTTTGTTGAAATAAATTGTTATTAATGCAGTGTGAAATAAGTAAATGAATGTACCAATAACAATAAGAGCGCTGATAAGCAGAATGGGGGAGGTTATGTTTAAAATTTAGGTACATCGGACGTCAAAATTTGAATTTAATTCTTGAGCGTTCCAACATTATTAACGTTTTGATGTAACCAACTGGAGCATTCATCTATTTTTGTATATCCTATAGTTGAGTATATGATTGATACCACCTTGATACAAAATAGTTTATGCCTGAAAAATTATTTTTGAGTGAAACGTACATATGGATGTAAGTCTATCTTTGTGTGTTTGTGTGCATGCGAGAGAGAGAGAGAGAGAGAGAGAGAGAGAGAGAGAGAGAGAGAGAGAGAGAGAGAGAGAGAGTGATGTAATGAATATGCATACACCTGGGTCCCCCCTCACAGTAATATGTTTGGCTGGTGTCAGCCATAAATACAGACTGAAGTGGAGGTACATCGCCTACGCCTATTGCCGCCTGACCCGGAGACTTTGTCGTTTTATTTTTTGCCCAGTTTCGACCGGTGTTTGCAACTGTCTGTCACTAACGTTCCTGCTTTTTTTTTGTTTTACAGATGACTGACGCTAAGTTCCTTTTATTTTCCATTTTCTACGTTCATTTTACAGACCTTTTTGCCAAAGTTTGATTTTTTTTCGTTTTTTCTCTCCCCATCATTTTACTTTATCCAATTTTGTTTCTTTTCATTTATTAATTATTTTTGTTTTTTATTCTTTTTTAATTTTTTCTAACTATCCTCCTCAAAATCTTATTATTTCTTTAGTTCTACGTGTTTAGTTTTTCTTACTTTTTCATTCTCACTTTATTTATTACGTGTTAATTTCTTTCTTGTTTTTCTTTTCAAATATTTTTTTAGTCCGTGTTTTCTCGTTAATCGTTCTGGTTTAACTTTTCACGTTCATTTTTTAATCTGTCTTTGGTCGTGTTTCGTTCGTTTTTCGTTGACAGTACGTTATTTTAACGGCGGCCATATTGAAAAGTGGTATATTTTCTTACGTAGTTTCGTATTTTTGTAACTTATCGTTTTTTTTAATTTGTTTATTATCGTTAAATTTTATTTTGCCTGTATTACTGTATATATTTTCTCTTTGCTCGTGTAACCCTTCTCTTTAGTTTTAAAAGTTATTTTGTGACTGTTACTTGTTTTACCTTCGTCTTTATCGTTTATTTTTAATTTCTTCTTTTTTCGCCTGTCTTTTGCATAATTTTTTTGTACGTGCTACTGTTGTGTGTATTCTTTTTTACTTTTACTCTCGCTTCTAGGCGAACTTTGTTTTATTTATTTATCTGCTGTTTGTTTTTATTTGAACCTTGGCTATTTTTTCCATAACGTTTATTTCTTTTTCCTACCACCCCTCTTCTTCCCTTTCCCCATTTAATAATGGAGAAAAAACAAGCAAAGTTCCGTCCTTTTTAATTAAAAAAAAGAAACCTGTAATGGCTGATTTGTTTTCGATTAAAAAACACCCGCCGGATAAGGATGACACTGAGGAGTACCCTTTCTTAACAAGTATTCCCTCGAATAATGACACTGTCAATACCCTAAAAAAGCTGCTGAGTCTACGGAGGCCAAAAAGAGCCAAATCGTAGAAAATATGGAAGCCGAGAATGGCCAAACTAAAGACAAGAAAAATGAGAATGCAGAGGCCGAGGAATTGCCCTCTTGTTGAACGTCAACACATAGTTGTGTAATCAATATTGCGGAGTTCTTGGAGCGAGCTAAGAGTTACACACACCTTTTCGCAGAAGGTGGACTCTTAGAAGACCCCCCCCCCCCCATGAAATAAAAAAGATTGATAAAAGAATAGTGTCGATTTTCGTCGTGGACAAGCGTTCGCGCAAAATTTGTCGCTCGACGAAGGACACAGTGATAAAATCACGGGAGTCCTTGGGGTGCAAGCCCCTCAGAATCGTTAAGGGAGCCGGACATTTCATGTGGAACGTATTGTTACCCACGCAGGAAGGCTGTGTTGCTGCATCAAGTTGAAATCTCGTAACTAAAGACATGATTTTGCGCACAGAGTACGAAGACCGAAGTTGTTAATATACCAGGTCCCTCCTCAGGGCTTTCCTATCCCAGTATGGCGAGATACTGGGCGCTTCCTGCAATAGCCTGAACGCGGGGTGGAGTTTCGAGTTATTGTTAGATCAAAAAGCCTTCTTCTCCATCCCCAACTATCTGGAAGTAGGGACCTTGAGGCTGCCGGTCATTGTGACAGGCCGCAAACCGGTATGTTGGAAGTGTGGAGACACTGGTCACCTCTCCTCTTCCTGCCCAGAGAAGAAGGCCTCTGGGAGTCAAGCTCCAGTTGACCAAAATCCACCTCTGACTGCGTCTTTACCTACCGCCTCGCTTGTAATGGGCATGCCAGCATCCGGGACCGTTGGCGCAACATCTAAGGCCACATTTGCAAAAGAGCCTTCACCCGCTGCTTGTGCAGTTGTGGAGAATAGGGAAGGGGAATGACTGGTTGCTGGTTAAGCCAGTGGCAAACTCCAGAAAGCGGGTCCCCAGTCCCATCAAGCCCCCAGGACGAATGACACTAATAGCCCGACTCCCTCTGGCAACGTTATGGGCGATGACCCGGCTTCACAACAGTCTTTCAAAGAAAAACAAAAGAAATATGATCCGGGGTACGAAATTACGGAACAGATAAATGAGTTGAAGAAAAAATTAGACCAGCAAAAAAGCCCTACTCCTTCAACATCCTCTGCCCTCTCCACACCTTCAACTAAAACATCCTCCCCCTCTCCAAACACCTTCTAATCCTGTTCCCCTCAGTAGAGATCCCAGGCCAACAAAGATCATCCTACACCCGTCAATATACACCCAGCCCTTCCCCCATTAAAAATACTGAAATGCCCCCTCCTCCTTCCAAAAGACACAGGAGTCCAACGAGGGAACTAAAAGACAAAAGGAAAAAGTCTCAAAGACATATTTATAACACTGGGGAAGATGTATGTCGTATTTCTCCTGCACAGGCCGAAAGAGCAAAGGATTACGGCAATAGTATTAAATATCTAAAATACCTACTCTCAATTAAGCAGTATGGTGATTTGGACGTTGAAGAGCCTCAAAACTTTCCGAATGCCCAAAGGGTTCTTACAGTTATAAGAAATGGTACTAGAGCGAAGCAGGCTTGGGCGATGCTTGACGAGGCTATCACCGCATACAAAATGTTCCCACCAATTGCTATAGCCCAGAGCAAGGAATTCAAACATTTAAAACAATTTTGTGCAGGGAGGGTCCCAGTTTTAGTTCACCCCTCCCTCTAAACTGACTTTTCCCTGGGATATAGGCGGACAGTTAGGACTGTGGGGGGTTTTACTACTAACAACATTTTTGTTTAGTTTCATGTATATAGTTTTTGTCCACATATGTAAATAATCATTGGGTTTTTTAGACTTTTAAATTGTTATTTTTATCCCTCTCCTTACAATGAATTGTAAATATGGGGACTAGTTTAGGACTTCATAGATTTTCTGAGGCATTATGGTGTATGAGGTAAGAATGGTAAGTAAGAATGAGTTGTTTTGGTGAAAGGAATATTGTTTGTATGCCTGGGTCAGTGATTGTGACTAACTAAGTTTAATCTTAAGACAGTTGATGACCGTCCTTTTCCCCCATTTCCCCTTTTTGGCCTTGTGCCACATTTGTACATTTCACGTACAATAAATATCCTACTCCTGTTTCTTACGCCTATTTCATGAGCCTAAGCCAACGCATATTGCCTGAGACTAAGACGAGTACCAGTTCCATTACGTCTACCTGCTAGATTGTCCTACCCGGTTACAGTAGCCAAAGCCACTTAGATACTTCGAGCAAATATATCCTTTTCCGGGACATATCAGTTGGCGACGAGATTCGAAATGACCTCACAGGTTAAAACAAAAGAAAAAAATACAGTTTGACAACACTTACTAACGAAGAACGTTAGAAAGACTTGTTCGACGCTTACAGAAAGTAAATAATTTTTTCCCTCATTTTTGTTTTAACGCTTATTAACGCGGAACGTTAGAAAAAGAAAGTAAGAATTTGATAAAATTTTCTAAGTCCAAACAAGATTTGGACTTAGAAAATTTTATTGTCTACATAAATTGGAGCAACTTTTTTTCTTGTGGATACGTTGGCAGAATGGAACAAATTGCGGAATTAACTAAGGTGCTACAAGTCACTTTACAGCAACAATTCCAACGAAAACATCAATTCCAACAACAACAACAACAATTCATTCAGCAACAAGAAAGGTTTGAAAAGTTATTCAAACAACAGGCAAAAGACAATAAATCACTTTGGGAAGACGTATTATCTAGGACAACAAAAGAACCGGGTTCTAGATTTTTTTTTCTCCTGGAGGAATTTCAAATTCACTCTCTGAATTTAAATACGACCCTGACAGTGGTTCAACGTTTCCGGCCTATTTTCGTAGGTTTGAAACAATATTTACGAAAAGATGCGAACAATGATCCGACGAGTAAAAAAATCACTCTATTGTTGCAGACGTTGGGAACAGAAGAAAAAACAAATCTTCTCCCAAAGAAGCCAGAAAAAAATTAAATTCAGCGAAACAATAGAAATTTTGTCGAAAATTTCGCTAAAAGAGATGGTCTGTTTCATACACGATACAAGTGTCTAAATATCGTAAAACAAGAGGATGATGATTTTGTCACGTATGCAGGTATGGTTAACGCACAGTGTGAGGCGTTTAAATTAAAGGAATTGTCAAGTGACATGTTCAAGTGTCTCATTTTTGTGCAGGGTCTAACGACACCAAAGGACAACGAAATTAGATCAAGAATCCTCACTATCCTGGTACATTATCCGAAGATTACGCTACAAAATGTAACGGAAGAATGTCAGCGACTTATAAACATAAAAAAAGATAATACTCGGATTGAGAAGAGCATTTCGCGAGTACAAACTGTAAGACAACAGAAGTGGATACAAAATAAAGAAAGAAAAATTATATGCAGTTTTTGTGCTGGACAACATATAAAGAAGGATTGTTTCTTTATGGATATTTAATTGTGGGTGTGTAGGCCATAGAAGTTCCCATTGTCGGGTAAAACAGAGAAAAGCAAAATCAAAGTATCAAACAAAGGTGAAAGTAGTTTTGTCTAAAAACGAAGTTGAGGAATGCCAATGAAAATACCTTAATGTAAGAATAAATGGGCAGAAGTGATATCTCGGTAATAAACGGGCAAACATGAAAAAAAATCGGTTACCCACCGTTGACTACCACAGACAAATTTGCCAGGGGAGTGTCAGGAAAAAGACTTAAGTTTAGAGGTGAATTAAAATCTAACATTTCGTTCATGGGAAAAATTCACAAATCGAAAGTGTATGTGCTCCCTGGTTCAGTAAACCTCTTTGGTTTAGACTGAATCGTATTGTTTAACTTATGGGATTTACCGGTAAATTTTTTCTGTTTCTCCTTTATATTTCTTACCACAGCTGCACGGGATGGATTGAAGAAGGTACAAAGGGTTCAAGAAAACAAAAGATGGTTATTGAAGCATAAAACGGAAGAGATTTCCACAGGTGGGAAGTGTGAGAAAATAAACTGTTAGAGTAGAAGTGGCGGTTGCATTTAGCCATTTCACCTGTAAATCAGTGGAAACTATTTGCAATTCTATTAGAACGCTTGAATTCGGGTACATCGTCAGAGTATTTGCCATTAAATATTTGCAGAAAAGACAAGGAAGGCACGGCACGGCGGTGGGAAAGTGAGTAAAGTCGCGATGCCATGTCAGGCCCGATTACATTACAGATCATTCTGTGGATTTCGTCGAGAATTTCGAAGTATATAGCCGGAGCAGCAACCAGATATCGAAGAAATATCAAATGCACGGACAAACGACAGATTTATAAATGTGCTAGATGAATTCTGAGGAGAACATATTCAGACACGATACACTGAACCAACTTTCTTAACAACAGAAAGAGCAATTAATTCAATAAAATCATTCTACTTCATATCAATCGAAAACGTGAGGCCAAGAAAGCGCAATGTGTTGCTCTTCTTGTGGTTAGCATCAGCCATAATAATGGAGCGCAAAATGGCTCTCTATCATGATTAAAGAATAACAGTTTCGTTTGGGAGACATTTCTTGCCCTAATTAACAATTGATTGACGCTCATTTATCTTTTTAGGTTTTACTTTATAGGACCTATTGGACTTTGTATGAAACCAGGAGTAAATAGTTGTGTCATCAGCATAAATAGCCATTTGGGAACTGATGTTATCGGAAGTTTATTTGAAAAAGATAAATGCAACGTTGATACAAGGATAATGCTCTGGGCGACCCACGCATTAATGTGAAATAATCTCGGCTAGCCAGCAGCTGACTAGTCGTATTCTCTTTGATTCCCAAGACATCATGAAATCTGGTTACTTTCAAGTGAGATTTGATTTTTGAAAAATAGGGAATATGGTGCTTGTCGGGAATGGAGAATTTTGTCAAAAACTGCTGCACAATCCGTGGCCACTGAAATAATCTCTATGGTGAGTTGAGACGACCACACTCTACACACTTTCATTTCAAGGACTACTATAAACAAGGAAAGAGAGCTTCCACCTTATCTCAGATTGTTTCCGCAACAGAATTCAAGCTTAGTCTGTGCAAAGCAGCTTTCCGCTGCGTACTTTAGATCCATTCGCATAGCAAGAGTACAGATACATTTTTCATCATACCTCGTACATATATATATATATTGCAGCAGATGGTTATGAAAATAAATTAACATCTTTGATCCTTGAACTTTCGTATATATATATATATATATATATATATATATATATATATATATATATATATATATATATATATATATATCTGCTCTGATGGCAGTGGCGCCCAGGAGTTCCCATACCGTTCACTTTTCTTGTTGTCTGACCAGCTCTTGCGTTGCTTTTCCTTCTTGTGTCTGCCTTCAACATTGTCTTGCATGATGGTCTTGCACAGGTTAAAGGAATGACCGAAAGTGGTTTGGACACTAGACACTACAGACATTATTTGCATTCCCTTGTACCCACCAAACAGAAATATGTATGAATATTAGAAAAAATAAATAAAATTTCATCAAGTTTTCCTTGTCTGTCATATTCAACGAAACATGTTTGAAAAAAGATTTCTGCCCAAATGTACACCATATATATATATATATATATATATATATATATATATATATATATATATATATAATATTATAAATTAATTGATTTAAAATATGTTTTTTTTCGCTACACAGTGATAACCATGTTTCAGAAATGGAAGCTAAAGCCCTTGAATGTAATTTTGTTATTAAACCAAAGACATTAGTTCCATTTCCTCGTCAAGGGAATTTTGGAGGAAATGGAATTAATGTCTTTGGTTTAATAACAAAATTAAATTCAAGGGCTTTAGCTTCCATTTCTGAAACTTGGTTATCACTGTGTAGCGAAAAAACCATATTTTAAATCAAGTAATTTATAATATTAATGCTCTGTAAATTTACATTGAGCACTATTGTGTAAAAATAAAAATATCTATAAGAACACCGGATTTTATATCTTACTGTTCTTTCTTTATATATATATATATATATATATATATATATATATATATATATATGATCGGAATATCAGATCAAATGAGAAGAATTTTATATTTTCTCTATTTAGGCTGGGATGTCAGTAACGAAATCTTGTAAAAGAAAGAAATGCAACCATTAACTACTTAGAATTTAGCATATCTCCACATACTGACAACAGAAACTTTGGAGACGAAACAAAATGTGTCTCCAGGCAATTCTTGGTTTGTTTTTGTTACTGTGATAGCGGATATAGATACTTGATCCGCCATCCGGCAAGATGAGCCTTCGGTGCAACTAACGGTGTTTTCATACGATGTCTCAATGTTGCCCCGATAATGGAACAATAAACGTTAATGCAAAACATATAAAACCAAATATGTGACGAAACATGAAATCCTATTCATAATGATAATAACATTCGCGGGAAACGAAACATTTTTTCTAATAATAATACAAGATTTAGAATATTGTGAAGATCTGTCGAATATTTTAGAAACATACAATAACATGACCTTCTCCGGAACATACCAAATATTACGCCACAAGAAAACAATAGTAATAGTAACAACAATAATGGGAGGCACGGTGGAGTAATGGATAGCGTCGCGGATTGAGGACTCGGAAAGCCGAGTTCGAATTTCAGTCGGACCCATTGCATTCACTTACGTGCTAATACCCTTGGGAAAGGTACGAATCCTTTCCTTTTTCCCCTGGTATGGGTAAATAGCAGGACAGACCGAGTTCTATAGCCTTGGATGGTAACTGCAGAGGGAAAAAGTCATGTATTACGCATGTCACATAACAGACTGACTGAATAATAATATAAGTTAACCAAAAAAGTTCTGTCCGTTTTTAAAGGAAAAAAAGAAAACATTTCACAGTATGTGTAACTTATATTTAGTCTTCGAAGTAATCGCCATCGGCATCCAGGACCTTCTGCCAACATGTCCCCAGCTGTTCAATGCCCTTGCGGTAGAACTCGGGGGGGGGGGACGCAAAGAAGTCCGTGAGGGCTTTGCGCTTCATTGGTGAAGGATTTCCCACGAAGATGATTATCCAGGGATTGGAAGAGGTGGTAATCGAATGGTGCAAGGTCAGGTGAATAAGGTGGATGGCACAAAGTCTTCCACTCAAGTTGCTGTATGGTATCCCTGACCACTCGCGCGACATGCGGCCTGGCGTTGTATGGACGAAAAGCACACCTTTGCGATTCACCAGTGCTGGCACCTTCTGGCGCAATGCCTGTTGCACACGTTTCAATTGCTGCGAGTATAGGTCTCCAGTGACCGTTTGGCCCGTTGGTAGCAGTTCATAATGAACAACTTGACGACCTGTCCACCAGACACAAAGCATAATCTTGCGTGGGTGCATACGCGGTCGTGCGGTGTGAGGGACAGCATCCTGAGGAGACAGCCAATGTCTGGAACGCTTGGAAGTTTCGTACAGAACCCACTTTTCACCACTGTTAAGCACTCGATTGAATAAGGAAGCGGTACGGTGGCGAGAAAGCAGCGATACGCAGGCTGCCACACGTTGTCCCTTGTGGACCTCCAACAGCGTTTGCGGAACCCATTTGCTCAGTTTGTACGTCTTACCTAGGCGGAGCAGGTGAAGTCTAACTGTTTCATCGGAAACTTTGAGCGGTTTTGCAAGTTCACCACACAATAGACTACTGTCCTCTTCAATGGCCGCCTTCAGGACTCCGTCATTCAAGACCTGTGGTCGTCCACTGCGAGGATCATCATCTCCCGACTTGAATTTTCGAAACTAACGCCTTGCAGTACGTTCATTCACAGCACTATCCCCAAACGCTTGACATATGCGGCGACTTGATGCAGCTGCTGATAAGCCTATTTTGAAGTCGTAAAGCAAACAGCCCCGAACGAGATCTCTAGACACTTCAATCCTTTTCACAGCTGTCCGGCTTATAACTGATGGCCTGACACGGTGCGCGTGTTTTTTATAACGTCTGATGTTTCTACTTCCAGCTGTCCGAATTTGAAAAGAATTGCTACACGCATTGCTTATATATTTCAACTTCATTCAATGGCTAATCAAAAAACGGAAAGAACTTTTTGGGTTACCTTGTAATAATAATAAAAATAGTAAAACACCAAACCAACAAATAGCAAAACATCAAATCCCCTCCATCAACTCTACAAGAAACAGCTTAATAAATCTGAAATCTTACCAACAAAGTAGCAGTACCATCTGAGAGAAACATCTCCATAAAATTATCGAGAAATTATCCAAATAATACATGGAGATCGATATTACTGTGAGGAATGAAGACTTATGAGAAAAGAAAAGAACAATTGTAATATCAATGTCCCAGGAAACATCAACATACAAGTTGCCCAGAACATCCCATAATACTGAGAAAAGTGCTATCAGTTAAAATTCAATTCTCCTCTAGGGCTTAAGTACCTGGCTCAATGGGATACAAAGCAGGAAATATACACAAATAATAATAAAGTTGAAACAAAAGGTTTTATTTTACTGCGCGGGACAAATGCTTCCTAGCTAAAAATTACCAAGCACTTTTGTGTTGACCGCAAATGCAGATTTTGTGATAAATATCTAGAAACAATTGACCATTTTGCATAATGTTGCACGGTGTTAACATCCACTGAATATAAAAGTATGATACACTGGACCAATATCTGCACTGGAAAATATGCAACTTTTACGTGACGGAAACTGCAAATAGCTGGTATGAACTCCATCAAAACCTGGTCACAATGATAGGACCTGTAACAATTTTATGGGACTTTACAATACACACAGACAGAATCAAAGTTAATCACCCAGACGTCGTGATCAAAGACCACAAGAATAGAACGTACTTTCTTAATGACAATGAAGTACCTGCAGTTTGTTATGTATCTTTGAAAAAAATATTAAAATACAAGGAAATTGAAGTGGAAATCTCAAAAATGTGACAAATGAGGATATCAATAATTCCAGTTGTAGTTGGAGCTCTCAGATTGACTGCAAAGGTTCCGATAAACACACTGAAGACATTCATGTAAACCTATGCATTAAAAATAAATTCAAAAAATTATACTCATAAGATCACACATTAAAAAGAGCTTTACATATATAAAATGTATGGGATTTAGGGTTTATTTTGTTTTTTTACAAAAAATGATCGGTGGAAAATGTCATGAAGATATATCTGAATTTAGGTTTCTGGTTGGAACCCGGAAAGAAATGTGTATACAACAGAAATCAAAGGAAATAATAATAATAATAATAATAATAATAATAATAATAATAATAATAATGAAATTAATAATAATAATAATAATAATAATAATAATAATAATAATAATAATAATAAATAGTAGTACACGTGGAAATTTCACGGCTTTGCTATTTGAATTCTTTGATGAAACTTAACTCTTAAATTAATGATTGAATCGGTCTCTTGCAAGTTTTACGACTACAAAATACAGGTGGAAATTTCCTCCGCGTTAAATATTTGAGCTGAACAACAAAATATTTCAATAACAATCAATAATATGAATGCTATGGGTAAATAGCAGGGGAAGGAGCGGGTACAGATGTAAACATTTGAAGCTGACAAGATTTTACATTTCACTGAAGCAAAAAGGTGGACCGTATACTGCGACGGCCTATGCAGCTCCAATCTTCATCCAGGTACCCCTTTACTGCAAGTCGATGAGTTCCCCGCAGAAGACGGAGACAGCCCCGTGGAAAACCATCATGAAAGCCACTGTTGAGGGCGGACGCAAACGGGGAAAAGAGTGCATAGAAATGACAATGCCGGAACTGTTGGTAGCCACCGCCAACAGTTCATCCTGGAAGAAGTTCTCTGTTTCTTCTGCATTTATGTCCCACCGAAGATTGCAGCAGTCCAGGGAATTCTGATGACGTACATGGTAAATAAGGAACAAGCAGAATGATGCTATGACAATACAATAAGTATTAACTTGGTTGTTCTACAGAAGAATACTGTGAACTCCATGAACGGAGAGTGTAAGCAATGAGGAAGTCTTAAAGAAATGGTAACAAAAATAATATTTATACACCGAATAAAAAAGATAAATTTCTTGGACGTATAAGGATGAAGAGCCGTGTGTAAAAGTTAAATTCTCTCAGCATATTAAATAATAGTCTAGTAGACTATTATTTTTTAGAGCATTGTATTTCTCCTTTGACTTACGCATTTTGACCTTTGAGGTCAGATACAGGAAAACAAAGGAAGTCGTTTTTGATTGGCTAAAACTAGCGTGGAAATGTTGAATATAGAAAGGAAAGCGACTTAAGTTTTACATGTCAATGTAGACGTGTTATATCCTGCCTGGAAAATGCTTGCTAGGCAGTGGGGGGGATATCAACCTCACTGGCTAGTTTGAAGATGTAAGTCAAATTTCCCTCGTTAAAGGTTTCATTTTACCTCCGAATTAACCAACTTGCGATCACCTGGCCGGGAAAAGAGAGACGAGAGAGAGAGAAGATATACAACTGTGTATTAATTGAGACCGTCGCCCAAGAGAACCCTAAAAGAGGTAGAGTAAGTAACAAGGACATATCAAGAGCAAACGTGCTAGGGGAAGGCTGTTGGCTACAAAAATGACGAGCTTGTGTGAATGGATGACGGAGCCGGTGGCAGCTGGTTTGGCAAAGAGAGAAACACTGCTAAGGGATACGAGGGATAGAACGTTGTGGAGAGTTATGGTCGCCTACATCATGAAAGGACACGGAACCTAGGATACAAGAACTGGAATAAAGACTAACAATATATACGGGATTTTCCTGAAATCGATAAACTAACAATCGAAGTGTAGAACATAAAGTAACAGTATTCGTTTTCATCTGCAACTCGGAATGTATTTTCAAAATGATTACAGGAACTGGAGAACCGAAAAATAATTGAAGCCCTCCTACCATGGCCTCTTACTCGAATCTTGCTGAAATAAGTAAATTTATTGTCATTAGATCGCTAGAGAAATCCACCAAATTGTATGTAAGAAATTCTGAGTAATAATTTATGCAGTGTCGAGTCAGATCAGTATTTAGATGGGTTCTGCCAGGAAACACCGGGCATCGTAAGTTATCTCTTACAATACGAACTATATTTCGGCTTTATATACCCAAAATGGTTGATAAAACGTAAAAATCAAATCAACCAATACCCGTTAAGAAAATAAACGAGACCTTATATTAACAAAATTAATGAATATTAATAGAACAAAAATAGGTTAATAATTAAATCTGAGTGTCGGCTGAAAATTTCATAGGCTGGAAAAGATACTGTCAGGGAATATGAGCAAATGACGTTGACTTGTCAATTGCCTGTCATTCATCATGAAGGGCTAAACACGATTAATGTTTTCCTCAGTGGTGGCATTTGCAGGATGTCGAGAACTTGGGTCAACATCAAGACTCTCTATTCAGCTCTCTAATTTTGCCCTATTGATAAAGCTAAAGTAACAACCATTTCATTTCGTTTTGCCTTGAAAAAGTCCACATTGAACGATACACGTCGGCTAATATTACATATTTTCCTTTTGTCTTTTACCTTTATAAAAATTTGAAGTTTTTTTAACAGTCAGATATCAGTTCCTCTTGAAATAAACAATGCAGTTATTAATAAGAAGAGTTGAGATTAATGCATACAAGATATAACCGTTCCAGCACCACTCCTTCATAGCCATCTTTTAATGTCTCTTAGACGAATATAAAGAGAAAAAAGCAAGAGTACCGTGTATACTCACGTATCTTGCTACTTTTGGAGACATAAATTTGAAGCTAATTTTCACGGGTCGCATCATACAAGAGAAATAAAATTAGCGTATCTATTGTTGGCCCTGGCTACGAACTTGATTAAACTATATACCCATTAACTATAGTCAAATCAGCTTCTAAATTAGCTCTTCAAAAGCTGCATGATACGCAAGTATAGACGGTAACTAAAAATCTTTATAATCAAAGGAAAGGATGGTAAACCGTGGGGGATCAGTTTTGTATTGTTCTTTAGTAATAAACTCATCATCTATTTCTTGTTCACGGTACATTAATAAATGAAATTCCAAAACATTCTTATCGGTAAACAAATGAAAGGATGACAGAAAGTGAGGGATCAGTTTTGTATTGTCCTTTTGTATTAAATTCATCCCCCATTTCTTGGCCATAGTTCATTCATAAATGCAATGTTATCCATATCAGTAATCAAATGAAAGGATGGTAGAAAGTGAGGGATCAGGTTTGTATTGTCCTTTGTATTAAACTCATCCCCCATTTCTTGGCCATAGTTCATTCATAAATGCAATATCATCCATATCAGTAATCAAATGAAAGGATGATAGAAAGTGAGGGATCAAGTTTGTATTGTCCTTTTGTATTAAATTCATCCCCCATTTCTTGGCCATAGTTCATTCATAAATGCAATGTTATCCATATCAGTAATCAAATGAAAGGATGATAGAAAGTGAGGGATCAGGTTTGTATTGTCCTTTGTATTAAACTCATCCCCCATTTCTTGGCCATAGTTCATTCATAAATGCAATATCATCCATATCAGTAATCAAATGAAAGGATGATAGAAAGTGAGGGATCAAGTTTGTATTGTCCTTTTGTATTAAACTCAACCCCCATTTCTTGGCCATAGTTCATTCATAAATGCAATATCATCCATATCAGTAATCAAATGAAAGGATGATAGAAAGTGAGGGATCAGGTTTGTATTGTCCAATTGTATTAAACTCATCCCCCATTTCTTGGCCATAGTTCATTCATAAATGCAATATCATCCATATCAGTAATCAAATGAAAGGATGATAGAAAGTGAGGGATCAGGTTTGTATTGTCCAATTGTATTAAACTCATCCCCCATTTCTTGGCCATAGTTCATTCATAAATGCAATATCATCCATATCAGTAATCAAATGAAAGGATGATAGAAAGTGAGGGATCATGTTTGTATTGTCCAATTGTATTAAACTCATCCCCCATTTCTTGGCCATAGTTCATTCATAAATGCAATATCATCCATATCAGTAATCAAATGAAAGGATGATAGAAAGTGAGGGATCAGGTTTGTATTGTCCTTTGTATTAAACTCATCCCCCATTTCTTGGCCATAGTTTATTCATAAATGCAATATCATCCATATCAGTAATCAAATGAAAGGATGATAGAAAGTGAGGGATCAAGTTTGTATTGTCCAATTGTATTAAACTCATCCCCCATTTCTTGGCCATAGTTCATTCATAAATGCAATATCATCCATATCAGTAATCAAATGAAAGGATGATAGAAAGTGAGGGATCATGTTTGTATTGTCCAATTGTATTAAACTCATCCCCCATTTCTTGGCCATAGTTCATTCATAAATGCAATATCATCCATATCAGTAATCAAATGAAAGGATGATAGAAAGTGAGGGATCAAGTTTATATTGTCCTTTTGTATTAAACTCATCCCCCATTTCTTGGTCATAGTTCATTCATAAATGCAATATCATCCATATCCGTAATCAAATGAAAGGATGATAGAAAGTGAGGGATCAAGTTTGTATTGTCCTTTTGTATTAAACTCATCCCCCATTTCTTGGCCATAGTTCATTCATAAATGCAATATCATCCATATCAGTAATCAAATGAAAGGATGATAGAAAGTGAGGGATCAGTTTTGTATTGTTTTTTAGTAACAAACTCATCATCCATTTCTTGTTCACAGTACATTCATAAATGAAATTCCAAAACATCCTTATCGGTAAACAAATGAAAGGATGATAGAAAGTGAGGGATCAGGTTTGTATTGTTCTTCAGTATTAAAATCACCCCCCCCCCCCGTTACTTGGCCACTGTATTATTTCTATAATCTAGACAGGATTTAAGTAACTTCCCAAAAATATTCCTATAGTCTGGTTTGTAATATACACTTACGTATCATGCGACTTTTGGAGACCTAATTTTCAAGATAATTTTAAGAGGGTCACATTATACAAAAGATATCAAATTGGCGTATGGTGAACTTGCCCTGGCTACGCCGCTGACCAATCTATATATTCATTTACAGTAGTCAAATTAGCTTCAAAATTAGGTCTTCAAAGGTCGCATGATACGCGAGAATATAAGCTATATAGAAATTATATGGCATAGATGACTGGTTAGGAAGTGTTATCTAATCGGAATTGTGCAAATGGCTTTTGTTCGTTCACGTGTAGCAGGCCGCTCGTTTTCGAGTTTGGTATGATAGCCAATTCATGTTTTTTTAAACCTACACAGGCATATTTGTGTTTTTAAACTCCATTTTCACGTCCTCAAACCTGACTTTATGTTTCTACCTTACGCTAGTATAAGTCTATCTATCCTAGTTCAGGAACTCGCAATCAAAGTCTATTCACCCCTAATAGGGAAAAATAATCATCAAAATTGCCACGGATTCGTCAGCTATGTAAAGGGCAAGTCCCTATGTTCTAGAGACCTCAACTACGAGGACCGTGTTTTCTCTTTTATATGCTTTCACGTAACCTCTGTTCACAGTACCCCCACATCTTCACTGTCTATGTCCCACAGGATTCCGAGATTGTAGTAATCGACAAACTGTTGAGAATATTGATGATGTCCTCCATGAGTATATTTGTGGCGACCTCAATAACCACCATAAAAAGTGGTTAGTCCACTCAGACAATCCCGATGAAGAAGCTAGTTACAAACACATCTTCTCCATCGCTTAAAAAAAACTGATAAATGATCATTGATAAGCCCACTCGTATTTACGGTGCAACAGGAAATCACGCAACACTCCTAAAACTCTTCCTCGCGTCCGAATATGAGAAGTGGTACCAACCTTGGTTGCTAAAATCCATTCACTGGCCATTTGATGCGTCTACAAATGTGCTGTGTCATAGAACGTTTTTTTTGACAAACAGTGACTTACTGACAGATTCAGATCTTACATGGCGGAGGCTCCTCTCTCGGCATTCTTTTAAAACAGAACCGCTAGCATTACTGCCCCCATCACTGAATGAATCATCATTTAGCCCACAGAAAAAATAGCAATAAAAAATCGAATGGAATGCAACCTTAGCTCACCGTGACTACTCCGACAATATCTACTAAAACGGAACGATATAGTTAGGCCTTTGTTGCACTCAGAACTGTCCGCCATCATTGAAAGTGTTATAGAAAAGAAAAATCCCAGCTAGGCATAAGCAGCGCAGTCTAAACATTTTGTCTGTGGGGAAAGATGTTGTAGGATAGAAAATAATTCACCAACTACACCGCCTTGAAAGTGTTTTTAAACACTTGGCTGAAAAAAATGAGGATTAGACAGCATTACCTCATTTTTGGTCGTAACTAACTCTTGTAAAGATAGAATAGGAGAAAAGAAATCAGGTACCGTTTATACTTGCGTATAAGCCTACATTATGCTTAGTTCGATGATCGTACGGGAACAGCACTGAGAGGTTTCTTGCCAAAAGAACGTATCCGCACTTCTCTTTAGTTGTATGATTAACTCATTCTTAATTAGTGTAACAGATACTTATTATTGTTATGTCATTAAAATATATAGGTTATTATATATTAGTGATTTTAACGCAGTAATTTAATGAAGATATGATTTGCAACAATGTCCAAAACTTAAAATTGAACCTTACTTTATACAAGCGATCTAAAGTACGCTAGGCCAGTCAGGCCATAAAATATCGGATGCACGTTCGAACCCTTCCGAAAAACACTATATTTTTCTTATTAAATTCTTCGAATGCACAGACCGATAGATGCTGTTTACGCTGTTACAAGCAAACCAAAAAAAAGTTTCGGAACAAATAATGTTATAGAATCAATTGTTTTCAGAGTTCCCAACTTGTTTAATGTGCTAACATCTTGAATTTCAAAAGAAAGCAATTCTCCCAACTCTTAAAAGATTTGTGCAGTATAATTCTGTGAATGGTCGATTCCAAGATAATTTCTGAATTTTCGGTAAATCCCTGTTTTGGCTGAGTCATCTCAACGTTTAAACCGACTCTGGTTGACCATTTAATATCCGTATTATTACAAACAATATACAATGGCATTAATGTTTCCCCGTGTACATTTCAGTCGGTCAAATATCGCCGAAGAACTTTATAATTCTAAATCCTTTCTCAATAATCCGGTCTTCATATTTTATTTCGAATGATTTTGTTGATCTGATTTCTTTTCTCTTCGGAAGAGATTTCGAAACAAACGTTTGACAGCTTTTCCTTCTACTGTTCTTTAACTTCCAGTGCTTCTTCAGTTTTGTATTAAGTTGGGGTTTTTATTGTTCAATCGCAAGTATTATATTTTAGGCAGTATATATTCTTTTTCTTAATTGTTAGTCCATCCAATACAAAGCCCAAGAATCATTGATACTGAGTGAGAATGTTGTAAAGAACAAAGGAGGGGGATTTAAGAGTGTATTATGAGGACAAGTAGCATAAATATCGGTTGACCCTGGATATAAAGAAACCAAGATTGTAGTTGCCAAGAAAGAATTCTATCGGGAGATTTTTCCACAAAGTAGTACTTCTGGTAAAAAAGCTGTCTGAGCGTAACTCTTTTATTTTATCTAAGGATCACAAAGGGAATGCGGAGGTTTATCAGAGATAACGACCTTCGTGAAGAATGTAGATATAGGTAGTGTGGACCTAGAAACGGCCACTCAGTAGTACTTTGTCCACTATCAAACTAGCTATGTATGAGAACCTTAAGTAGTCTGCCGTCAATCATCCTTGCAACATGAGCAACCCAGCGAAGTTGTGACTGCATTAGGAAAGTCTCGATTCCATCAACTGTTGCATTTTGCGAGAAAATCAGCATTTAACATCCTATCATCGAAAGTATAGCCACGGTTCGCACAGTGACAGCTTTCGTGGAAGACATAATATATATATATATTATGAAATGGAATAAAGTCAACAAATATTTTAATAGGTTTTCTGTTTCTTTTTGGGTTATTTTATGGATGCAATTATTTGAGTAACGGGTCTGAATGTTCGAGAAATTTCATAGAAAATATGCATCATCCGAAAGGCTAAATGACGATTCCATATCTGATACAGGTTTGATTCATGACGGAGGACGCATACCTTCTACGAAATTTCTCAAGTGTGTGTGTTTTGTGTGTAGCATCACTAAATGATAAGTGATAGAAATTTTATATCACTTATATACTCTTCCTTGATCCAGCTTCTAATGCTCTGAAGTGAGCGGCGCAGTGAAAGAAGACGAAGACGTTCAGGTGCAAAATACTCACTGACCGTTAAAGCGTTATGGAATTTGCTTTTTTGGTTGATTTAAAATTATTTGTTAAGACTTCTTTATTTTATTATTGTTGCCTGTAATATTATAATTAATAATTTATATTTTATATCGATCAAAAGATGAGAAATTATGAAAAACAATTTAAATAATTAAAAAATAGTTGCATGAAACTCCGAGTCATGATATCCACGTGGGATATTATGCATATTCACTAATATAGACATAATTGCTCTGTTATATAACAGTGAGCACTGTTTTTATAATAACTGTGAAAAAAATGTTCACGTATAAATATGTATTTTAATCTTACCCATATATATATATATATATATATATATATATATATATATATATATATATATATATATATATATATATATATATATATATATCAGTACATTAATTGATTTTACGTATTGGTCTATTCTCTTACCACTGTTAAGCACTGTTTTACTGTGCTAAATGAGGTTCAAGCTACTGTTGATCTTTCTTGCTATTTTAAATTATATACATACATACATACATACATATATATATATATATATATATATATATATATATATATATATATATATATATATATATATATAATATGTGTGTGTATGTGCGTAAATGTATTCTCACGCAGGTGTATATGAGTGTATGATGATATAACATGTAAATGATTATAAAAAGCAGCGTATATTCTTCACCATGTATACTGTCGTGACAAAGCCACACCCTCGCATAAATGCACATAAGCATGATCCTATAAGAGTGCCAACGCGTTTATCTTTTCTGCCGCAAGAGAGATCCAAGCAGGTAATCTCGTTAATGTCTTTTAAATGATTGAAATCTACCGAAACCTTTCCATAACGCTAAGAAGCAAGTGCCAATCTGTCTGATCTTCTAGTGATATCTAAAATGCTGAACATTTACGCATACAAGAGTATGGCAGGAATACCGATTAAGCTTAAATTAAGAAGTATTTCACGACTTTCGGTAATATACGATATGCTCTTACTTTTACTCGTAGAGATTTACTTTAAAACCATTACCTTTTCAGATTGAAAATGACAAGATATTTATTTTGGCCGATGGAAAAATCTAAAGAAAACATTGGTAAATATAAATTTGTTGGAAAATCTTACATATATATATATATATATATATATATATATATATATATATATATATATATATATATATATGTATATATATGTATATATATATGTATATATATTATATATATATATGTATATATATATATATATATATATATATATATATATGTGTGTGTATATATATATATATATATATATATATATATATATATATATATATATATATATATATATATATATATATATATATATATATTACATACAACGTCTAAAAGCATGGGCAATACTCTGCCCTCGTCAACCGCCAGCCTGGGGTGGTTACGCAGTTTCGGTGGATAAGGCGGTACTGCCACCCCTAACATCATCAGCAGCTTTTGAAACCGGACAGGGTATTTTTTTTTGTTTATTTTGTGTAGACATGTTAGTCTCTTGCATTTTTATTTACAACTCCAAATCAGATTTTCAACGCTCCGTCAAAAGCGTATGTATATATATATATATATATATATATATATATATATATATGCGTGTGTGTGTGTATGTTGAAATATATTTAACGTAAAACACACACGCGCACACCAATTTCAGTTTAACCGTTTATATAACTTCACCTTCAGCAACTTGAAATTGCTTCCATCAGACATGAGAACGCTCATATTAAAAAACTGTTCTGGGCCTAAGTTGCACTATTAATTGGCCTTAAGTAAAGAACACATGACAATTTCTATAAATTTTATTTTTGGTGGTTTCTTTCTGCCATTTATGTTCATTCTTTTTTTAGTCTGACTTTTTCATCTGCTTCTGAAATCTTTGTATGCTATTTATTTTAATGGTTGAATTTTTAAATACAGAATAGTTCCTACCAAATTGTGGGAAGCAATTCCTTAATAATTCCTAACAATACAAAAATAAATCGTTATATTTGTTCCAAATTATTCATCTTCATGAAGATGATTTCTTAGGATTATTTGAAATATTGTTATGTTTTATATTTAAATTATTGCATAACTACGCGCAGAATAATACTTAAAAACGAATCGGGCAACATATGAAAGTACCCAGAAATAATATATACATTTCCTCTCAAGTAAGACGATAATGCCACGTGGATGTTAACATGGAATGAAAGATAATGAATAAGTCTTCACTGTGGAGAAATGAGGAAATGACAATAAATGATCAGGATTCAGGAGACCAGAAGATGGCGATTGGGGTTGCATTTGACCTTTTGACGAACGTAGTTGTCAGGGAAGCAAGAAATCAGAAAGGAGTTTCACAGGTGAAAAGTGAGAGAAATGAATCTTATAGAAAATAACTGTGAGACCTAATTGCTAACCTAGTAGCAAGGTTAAATTCATGTAATCGAAGCACTCAGAAAAAAGGTCACGAGAACAGTTGCCATGAAAATATTTCTATAAAACGGACAATGGGAAGACACGTCACGGGGGTGAGAAAGTGACTGAAGTCGAGATGCCAGATCAGAATCAATTAAATTGCAGGCCGTTCTTTAAAATTTGTCAAGAATCCCAAGATATACAGCAGGAGCACCGCAACAGATATGGCAGCTGCATTCAATTCACAGACGAAAGGTCGATTTATAGATCTGCATGATGGATTGTGCGCAGACAAAATCTCTGACACGACACAACGAAACAATTTTCCTAGAAGCAGATATAGCAACTGATGCAATATAATCACTCCACTTCATGTCGTTGGAAAACCTGTGCCCAATAATGTTACCCTCCAGGAATCTAGCATCAGCCATGCTAATTCCCAGCAGAAAAAATTCTCTGTGGTGATTAAATGAAATCAGTTTTGATTTGGGGGTAGTAATATATATATATATATATATATGTGTGTGTGTGTGTGTGTGTGTGTGTGTGTGTGTGTGTATTTACATACACTTTAAAAATTATATCAGTTGAATCCGCTACCTACGTCATCCTTAGGCGATTTTTATGAATTGACCTCCTAACGTTTTATTTATAAAAAAGACGGTTGAATGATATATTATTTTTTGAAAAATAAATAAACAAACGCACGAAAGGGAGGAGGTGGATTTCAAGAAGAAGAAGAAGAAGAAGAAGAAGAAGAAGAAGAAGAAGAAGAAGAAGGGGTATTATAACTTTTTCGGGATTGGTGGGGAGGTAATTGAAATATAAATTTTTTTATCCAGCCTCATATGAGCTTAAGAGAAACATTTTCGTATGCATGCAAGGAATCATGACTTCGGATTCCGGAAATGTCATTATTTTTACACACACACACACATACATACACACACACACATCCATATATACATACATCCATACATACATACATATATATATATATATATATATATATATATATATATGTTATAACTTTTTTATTATGAGGGATTTCAATAAAAACATTAGCAATCGCTACACAGAAGCTGTTTCAATACTAATTTTGTACTTCCACAGGCGATGGTAGGTAACGCTGATAAAGTGATTTCTTAGGGAAATTTAAAAACAAATCATTACCACTTTTCCGAAAGTACAAGGTGGGAGGCATAAGGTCAGAATTAAAAAATATACTTATGCATATCTCTCGATTAACCAATGGAAAGTCAGATCTACGCTAACTACAAAAATAAGCCCAGAGGATGGAGGTGGGTGACTTATTTTTTCATGTCACGATAACCGGCGCTTAGACATGTATCTTTGATGACTGTAGAGAATATGACAGCGATAAATGTATCATGAATATAGCCAAATAAGACATTCTTTTTGTTGAAGTATATATATATATATATATATATATATATATATATATATATATATATATATATATATATATATATATATGAATGGATGTTTTATCCTACTTACATATGAACGTTGTCTTAATGGGTATGGGTCTTAGTAACTCAAACACGTCGACCCACTGAAAATTAACGTTTATTATAACAATAAATAATATCAAATAAAGAAGCCATTCAAAAATTTCTTTTGTTTACATTTCGTGTACGAAACAGAGGCTAGCATATATAGATGTTTAATAAATGTATACAGATGTACTTTCCTTAAATAGGTTATCGAAAACTGGTTCGTTCGTAGTTGGTCATGGGGTTGTCTACAGACATCTTCCCTTTCCGCTTTGCTTTCTTTTCCTCAGCTAAGGTGTGGATCTTTTCCCACCAAACTGAATTATTTTTAGAGCACACTGCGCGATCTGTTGCGGTCAGCTTGTAGATTTTCCCAACTCTCTGATTAGAGCTTTCATATCGCCTTTGCAAACATATTTCGCAAAGACTAATTTTAAAATCCACTCAAAATCATTCTGTAAGTATGAATGTGTGTACGTATCCTAATAAACCCCTGGCTAAGAACATTTGCTCTTTCAAGTTCGAATCTACCCATTTCCATTCACGATGATTTCTACATGCTACCCGCATGGGAAGAGTCGGAACCGATGGAAACTGCCCAAAAATCATACCACGGGTACGTGGAATTAATAGACGGAATTTGTTATCTTTTTATTTATCAAGAACTAAGTATTTTCAGTATGTTAGACAAAGGTTAACACGCACCCCCAGATGATTCACTAACGGTCTATAAACTATATCCGGCAGCATGTCATTTGATCGAGAGATTGGTGGTTTTGATAAGCGTGAAGCCACATCTTAATTGATGTTGTTCCCGGGTCCAACCTGACCCGGGGTTGCAGTGCGTGTTAGGGTCCCAGCTATGGGCAAATAGTGAATCCCCATACAAAACAAAACTGTGAAATTAAAAACTACATATTATAGCAAAATGACAACAATACATGTTATCTGTAGGTGAAGGTATATAATTGGGTTCAAAATATATTTATTTGAAGCCATAAATTTTTTCTAATTATTTATATTTGGGTATTACATAACCCATAGAGGTGTTGATATGCCGCTAAACAAAATAAACCTGTGTAATAATTGGGATATAACTAAAATATATCTATAAAAAGAAAATATGAATAAAGACAAAAGGCTTTCCTTTTGGTTTTATTCATATATATACATATATATATATATATATATATATGTGTGTGTGTGTGTGTGTGTGTGTGTGTGCGCGCGCTCGCGCGTGTGTGTATGTATGTAATTACAATAATAAAGAAACGGAATCAAACATACAAATATATGATCAAAATACATTCACTTGTAGATTTATATGTACACGACTTTATGAAACGAGAAATATGTTATTCTTAATACATATGCACGACCATACAGGAACATTCTTTCAAACACATGCACACACACACACACTCACACACACACACACACACACACACACACACACACACACACACACACACGCACACGCACATGCACACACACACACACACACACACACACACACACACACACACACGAATGACGTTTTCATAAGAGTTCTGGTGTTTGTTGGCGTCCACACACGTTTGCTTCTACATAAATCCGAGTCGTTACTTGAAGCCGTTATAAGATAGGTAAAGAAGTTGAAGCAGATTAGATTCGCACAGATTATCTACGAGATTAAGACAAGCAGATTAAAAACGGAGATTCTGACAAGAGATAAGATAGTTTCTGGGGAAAAGCTGAAGACTTTGCTTAATCTTTCGTAAACCAACGTAACCAAATAAAATAAAACAAAATAAAATCAAATAAAAAATAAAACAAAAAACGAAGCATGCACTTCAAATATATATATATATATATATATATATATATATATATATATATATATATATATATATATATATATATATATATTGAAGAATAGGACTTGTATATGCATGTATAATTTAGTGACAACACTATTGCAAAGGCTGATATTGTGTCATCGCACTCTAGGACAAAGGCATTCATACACGCTCCATCAATATTTACACACGGACACAAAGAAAAGTTCGCAACCCGACCAGGAAACCATCCTAAACAATTTTGATATTTGAAATTTTGTTAAATCTTTGGGAAGTGGATCGCACTTAGGTAATTTTAAATCGCTTTTTCTCACTCTGCCTCTCATACACATACACACTCAATAATTTCAGTAGTACTGCCATATTTGGTCTAGCTACCCTGCTATATATTTAGAAATTCTTGATAAACTCCAAAGAAGAATATGCAATGTTATCGGTCCTGATCTTGCATCTCACCTCCAGTCACTCCCCCAAAGTCGTAACGTAACTTTCCTCTGCCTTTTCTATAAATATAATTTCATGGTTATTTTTCTGATGAACTTTCCTCTATGTTACTCAGAGTTTAAGAATTTAAACAGTGGCAAGTTTTCATCATTTTACAGTTGCAATTGCTACATGTTAACGCAAGTTCTATGCCAACAGTTTCTTCTATCGCACTTCTTGCATATGGAATTCTCTTCCGGCTTCTTGCTTCCCAGTCAACTTTGATCTTCAATATTTAAATGAAATTCCAATCTTTATCTTTTCTCCTCATCTTTTATTGTTCTCGCTCCTTACTAATATTTTTATCATATTCCTTAATACTCAGTAACTTCCTGTGCCTCAGTGTTATGGGTCCTTACCTATAATTACAGAATGAACTCTTCCTAACACTACTACGCCTCTCAAGAGAAAGAGAGACGAATCGAGTCGAGCCAATAGTAGTTCACTCCAAACCAGACTGACAGTCATACTAACACCTTCCATATCTTGTATTTTTATTCAGAGTAGATAGATTTCTACTCTTGTGTTCGTGTTGTTCTTACTTGGTCCTAACCTGGACCATAACACTTAGTGGCTTTATTGCCATGCATTCGGTGAAATGATTAGAAATACATACGAAATAATGTAATCATCCTAATATAAAAATATGTGCCTTGGGATAAGCGATAAAATATAATTTGTTTCATTCTCGAAATTATTTTCTTATTTACTATTCGTTCCTTTATCCGTCTGCTTTATCTTCTCTTTCATTTATTTTCTAAATATTCTTTCTCACACACGTTCACTCTACACAAGCACTCACATATTTTTTAGCTCATCTCAATAAGTCTTGCATATATATATATATATATATATATATATATATAAACAGAGGATACGATGGATAAATTGTCGTCTAAACTAAGCAAAAATGGAAATAAATCTGATATCTCATTTTAACTCATATATTTACGAAAATTACACAAAATATCTTGAAATACTAAAGAGTAAATGTATTCAATAAACTCGCCATTGACTTCAACCACGGCCACCAAACAACTTCGGAATCTTCTGCATCTCTTGTTTAAGTTGGCGAATGCTACCGTAATCCTTTCCTTCAGTTCATCTTTGGTGTTACAAGGAGTTTTGTTGGTCTCCCACTCAACTGCGTCAGGCACATAATAATTAATGTGTTTGCAGTCTGGGGAGTTAGATGTAAGGGGTGATATCGTCGCAGGAATTGTCTAACAGCCATGACTGGGTTCTCCTGCTTGTGTGGCATGGTGCAGAGTCCTGTCTTCCAGTAGCCACACACTTGAACAAGGTCAGCACTACCTCCTCAAATCACTTGATGTATCCCTTCGTGCAGAATTTGATGCAATCATCAACAAATTCAGGAGTTCTTATTTTATCAGAACGATCAGAGTAATATCCGAATTCCACTGCCCTCAGATTGACACGAAAACACAATATGTTCGTATTGGAGCTTTTGGCGCGAATACGAATCAATACACCATGCTGTTTTCAAATTTATGGTAGCGTGAATTGCACCATGGTGCCGTTTTTATTGAAGACGGTGCAACTGACCCTACTATAATGTGCATTTGACAAAATCAAAAACAAAAAATGTGCGCATGCGCGAAATATAAAATGGCGACAAATTCCCCATCATACCCTGTATATAATTAATTATATATTATTTTGGGGAGACCGTACATCTGGGATATCTTGAGAAATTCCAACCAGCTGAAGAAGGCCGGAGCGTGGCACGGCCAAAACGTCCTGAATATGGCAACAAAGGCGAGAACAACAGTCAAAACCGAGTAAATAGTGTAAATAATTAAAATACCTCATCTCAAAAATATAGACAGCTACATATATATATATATATATATATATATATATATATATATATATATATATATATATATATATATATATATATATATATATATATATTGGGGTGGTACAGAGTGCGGCAGATATACCTACCAGAAATACCTTCAACATAATGGTAATACACTGATGGCAATGGTGTATTCATCTAATTAATGTTTACTGGTAAGACATTTACTAGATGGAGTAAACATTGCCACTAATGTCTTACCATTTTATCGTGATTTTCTAAGCGTAGCTTAGATGTTGTTAATTGCTGAAATTACGAGGTACCCAGTGAGGATCAAAATCAGGATAGTCTTGCTCAGATCAGAACGAAATAAATATATGTATATATGTGTGTTTCCGTGTGTGCTTCAATAATAAATCGTTAATACTTTTTCCGTAATTTTACAGTAATGAAAAGCAAAATATATATCCTTTAGACATCCCCAGAAAAAGAAGTCCATAGGGGTGAGATCCGTCGAATTGTCTGTGTACTTACTTTTACAGCACCCTGTATATTTATGTATGCATGTATGTATGCATGTTTGTGTACATGTGTACGTGTGTGTGTGTGTGTGTGTGTGTGTGTGTGTGTGTGTGTGTGTGTGTGTGTGTGTGTTCATCCACTTTGTACATCAATTTTGACAAGCCTTTCGCATTTATTGAGCCAGGTTCTCCACATTCACTGCTGAAATGTATTTTTTCTTCTATCCTGATCGATCACCTGATCGATACCTTTGTTACTGTGCTAATCAATCAGAAATATATCATCAAATCGAAAATGAAAATAAATATTTTCATTTCCAGTTCAATACATCCCATCATTAATTAATATATTTTCTCATACATTTTTCCTCCATTATCCAGCAAAAAGACCAACAGTGACAAACATTCAATGAAGTTTCGAATCAACGTTTCGTTCTCCGTTTTCTTACCACGTCTAATATGCACGAAGGCTTCGGTTTCCAGAACAGTAATGTTTTATTTTGTTTTTCGTCTCTGTTCAATTCTCTTTACACATACCTTAGGTGGATCAATATTTATGTCGTCTGAAACGAAATTATTAACTGAATTCTGATCTGGAATGTCCACAGCGTGTGTATGCGTGCCGGCACTGTAAGGGTTATGGACATAGAAAATCGGCAAGCTGAGTTTAGTTTACGGTCGGCTTTTGGTGCCTTTCCCACAAATGCCATTGTCTCGGGCATGACTCCAAACATTTTACTCTGAGCTAAGAGTGAAACAGTAGCGTAGATAAGGGCAAGTAGCTTATATCTTTCTTAAGGACATTACACCGACACCTACATATGTGAATATGCATTTGATTACGATACACACACACACACACACACACACACACATATATATATATATATATATATATATATATATATATATATATATATATATATATATATATATATATACACACACACACACACACATGTATATATATATATATATATATATATATTATGTCATTCACAGACAGTACTGTTTCGCTGTATCACAGCTCCTCAGTGGGACTAGACTTCCGAATGCCTCAAGCCAGGATTGAAACACAACTAATTTGGTGTCAGTCAGAGCTATCTTCACTCGGTAGAGTTACACAACTAAATCAAGCGTATTGTTTTTACAAATGTAAACAAATGCCCATCAGCGAAAGTGCTCCAATCATTTTATTGAAGAATTTTGCATTAGTGCAGGTGGCTGTTGTTTATAGAATTAGCTTATCACTCAACAGTGCTCAATTGAAGTGTATTTTCAAGAGCTAAATTATGCCATTCACAGACAGTACTGTTTCGCTGTATCACAGCTCCTCAGTGCGACTAGACATAATTGAAGTCTGAGAAAAGAAACTGTTAGCAAATAATTTATGGTTACATCTAATCATTTTAACTGGGAAATTATGACACTTTGCCGCCAAGCTCTCTTTTAAATACTTTTAAAACAGAATGGTAGCTTCTATTTTTTAGCATTGGGTATCAGTCTCTCGAGAAAAATGACATATCTAAAATCAAAACAGTTCGCAAATAAACCATTAATTTTCACAAAACGAAATCTCTGGTTTATTTTAGTACTATCTTCACAAAAGAGAATCCGACGGTTGAATGATTCTGTATTGGGGGTACTATGAATTCTTTTAAGTATAGGGAGTATTAATATATTTTGGCCTTTACCAATACCACTTGCAGAAATAATACATCTTTCTAAGTATTTTTGGAGTTGAAAAGATGATAATAAGACTCCTAAGTTGAAATGGAAAATTTTAAAAAATAGAAATGACATGTAGATCTTCATATAAAGCCTTTTTCTGTGTTTACATGAAAACTCGAAATCATAAGATTTTTTTTCACAATAATTCATTATTAAATGAAAGAAGTGAATTAACAGTAAACTGTAAGTATAGTTTACCTTTTACCTTACAATTTAGTTAAACTTTGGAATTTGATTATGCTTTTTCTTATATTTTAGTTGTACTGCGTTGCATCATATATGGCTTATCTTTCTATTTGTAAGATTAATCTGGATTTAATATAATTTTGTATTAATTTCCTGGTAGTATTAGTAAATCATGTACAGATGTATTGGTATTCGGTTGCTATTTTTGACATTTTATATTGATTGGTTAATTTTCTTATATGAAGGTTCTTTATTTAACAGTTGCATATTAATTTACCAAATAATTATATATATTTAAATTATTTACTAGTTACTTAAAGAAGTCATTTATTTATCAACTACATAACCATTTTATGTAGAAAATTCACAAAGCATATAATTTGTTTAGCATTTTGCTAAATTACCTCTCCACCATCTTTTATTTCTTAGGAAATTGCATTGTCTGGTTTGTATAATTTATGTAACCATATGTATCCACTTCAGTTTATGACTGGCTGTGTTAGCTAACATTCTACGTGTCATGACCCATTTATAAAAAATAATTTTTAACTTTTGCTTCTTCACTTACTTTATATTTAACGTAAGTCCTATGTGATTGGTTGATCAGAGTAAAGACTACAAACCTTATAACCCCTGTTTTTGTATCTTTTTTCGTAAAAAGAGGTTGCATTTTTCTTTTAAATCTAATTAAATCGTTCACTCCCCTATAATTTACAATTGCCTGATGAGATGCATTGATACGCATTGAAACACAACTGCAATTGTGTAGCGATTTTGACATGTTTTTGGTTTAATATCCTAATATATATATATATATATATATATATATATATATATATATATATATATATATATATATATATATATATAATTTAATTTAACGGAAATTTATGCACCAATTATTTTACCAAAACATCATGTCAACCCACAGACAATAAATCAGGAAGCTGTGGAGATTCATGACATCCTGAATGAATATAGTCGTTAAATATGTACAATGTAAATTATTGAAAATCAGCATTGAATCATGTTCATTGACAAGGAAGGAGATCGTTATGTAGGGATACAAAATACGATTACCTCTCTTTGGTTAAGATAACGTCAATGGGTCACGTGATGGCCGCTTTATACGATGATATCACTTCATACTGTGACGAAAGTGGTCAGTCAGTCAGCTATCTGGCGTCAAACTGAGCAATAGTTATTTTAGCCTGGACCCTTTAACCCGAGCTGAGCATAAATCTGCCTCCTCCAACAAGTGATGCTCCTTTCAAGCTTATGGAGGCGTTTTCCTAGTCTATCTTCCTCAGATATAGAAAGAAACTATCTCCGACTCGAATTCGTTATATTGGAAATTACCAAAGACAGGCGGATTCCAGTTTGTGGTATGTCCCCGATCTCGAAATAGAAGATAAGAATCCGCGATCATGAATATGGATTCTCCAGAAACACAGAAGAATCCCCAGAAACACAGAAACTCCATATTATCTGTAAGATCTATATTTTCGTTTCCTTTACCCACTGCTTGTTGTGTAGATATGTGTTCCTTCTCTCTATGTTACATGTGTAAATATGAATATATAATTTTATGCATGACATAATGGTATAAGACTCTCTCTTAGAACAAAGCATGTTTGCCATTCCTTTTCCTTCAAGCCATTCTCTTTCGTCCGTGAAATACGGGGTAATTATATTATGGATATAATAATACCCAATGTAGGAGAATAAAACTTCTATAGCTCATCCATTATGTGGTTCAACCTGACGTGGCATGATATTATTAACTTACATTATATGGTGACTCACTCCGGCGATCTTATTATTTGCCCCCATTAGTAACAATAATATTTTTTTCTGCAAAATAAATGCCGAAGAGATATTCAGGTTCTGACTCGTGTGCGTCGGATCGATTTTCTATACTTCAATAGATTTCTATGAAAGCTTACCAAATATGATAATTGTTTTGTACTTATCTAACAATTGATTTGCAAAAATATCCGTATCCTTGAGTGGGTGTAAAAGGATAAAAAGATGAAGGGGTTCAAGGCATCAGAAGATGGAGATTGACGTTACATTAAAATTTTTGAAGACCGTAGTCATCAGAGAAACAAGGAAACGGAAGGGAATTCCACAGGCGGGATGTTCGAGAAAAGCGTAGAAGTGGCGGTTATATTTAACTATTTCAACCGTAAAAGAGTGGGACCTAAATGCCAATCTAGAAGTACGTTTAAATATATGTAGTCGGGGCACCACGACAAAAAAAAAAAACTCGAACAGTTGCCATGAAAATGTTTGTAGAAAAGACAGAGGGAAGACACCTCACTGGAGCCGAAATGCCAAGTCAGGATCGATTACATTGCAGATCATTCTTTGGATTTCATCGAGAACCTCGTGATGAACAGCTGGGGTACCAGACCAGATATGACAACAGTACTCAATGCATGGATGAATGGTAGATATGTAAGATGGACGCTGAAGAGAAAAACCTTCTGGCATGACACAGAGTTTGTGTGTATATGAGAGAGAGAGGGGGGAGGAAGAAAGACATTTGTGTCTTTTATTAAAGACAACTGACAAAGTACTGAGATTAAGCATTATATTTAATTTGTCTTGTCTTCGTATAAGTGTTTTCTTTTCTTTTCTAGATATAATCTGTGTAAAATTGTCCAAATGTTCTGGATATCCGAGCGCTTTCGGTTATTCTTTTAACCATTATCAAGGATCATTTTTTTAAAATATTACTGGATGTGTGAATCTAGAGTTATAGCAATGACATATTTTCCAAAACCCGTTAAGTACATTTTGGCAGTGTTCATCTTTGATGTTTTTCATATAACTCTGGATATATACAACTACAAGCGAATTTATTCACTTTCACTTTAAATATAAGCAGTAAATTCGACTTTACCGACCGAACGTTCCTTTGTGGCCGAAACGGTTAAGACACGTCAGGCTATATGACGGTTCCGTATAGGATACAGGTTCGAATCCTGTCGGAGTACGAATATTTTCTATGAAATTCTATGAAAATTTCTCGGACATTCATGCCGGTAAATATTATTTAGTACTGTTTATTATAAACAGAGCATTTACTAAAATACTTGTATCTATAAAAACAATGTTAATCATAAAAATGTTTTATATATATATCACCCCTGGTCGACGGCTGATGAAGACAGAGTATCGCACGTGCTAACACACGTTGTATGTTTGTTTATTTATTTTTTTAATTTTTATTTATTTTTATATATATATATATATATATATATATATATATATATTCCACACACATATATACATGTGTGTATGGTTGCTTATCTTAAATACCGGAATATTTTCTATGTTTATTGTAGCTTTTTATTTCTTGCAAAATTAAGTGTTGCTATAATGAAAGCAACCCAACGCTCTGTAAAGAAAAAAAAATCAACAAAAAAAAGAATACGGACCACCTATCTCTCTCTTTTTGTCACTCGCTCTCACCATATATTGTGCGTGGTTGTTTTTCAAGTCTTTTATTAACAATAATGGTTTAGTATATTCATAAGCAAAAAATTAATAACACGTGCTCAAACATGTTCGCTTTTACTCCGTTCTTCTTCTTCTTCTTTCCATAATGAGTTTGAAAACATTTTTCTTATTAATTCAGCAGCAGACTGTTAAATTGCCAACCTGTCTGGAGCGAATCGAATGTCACATGGACACCAAAAACAAATCCAACTTGATCCTCTTTGTTTTCGGTTATAAATCTAGACATTAATATTACACGTGCTTTACATCAAAATAACTTTGGATGTTATTAGATTAGTAATTTAAAATACATTTATATGGTTTTAATATATGTATGATTAATCTGAATTATATATATATATATATATATATATATATATATATATATATATAATGGGGTTAGAAAAAGTAATTGGAATGGGTGTAAATTCCATTCCTATATTTCAAAGACCTATTTTATTAAGAACTTTAACTAAAACTTTGTAATTGCAGGTTATATCTATTGTAAATACGTTTGTTTATCTAATTTACTGTCTTTGTCTTATTTATTTTTAGAATTTAGTAAAATTTAAGCTAAATGCGTGACTTCCCCGTGTTCGAAAAAGGGCAAATTGTTGGAGCTCGTATGGCAGGAGCCTCGATCACTAAGGTTGCTGAATTGTTTGGTTTTTCAAGAGCTACCATATCAAGAGCTATGACACAATTAGAGAAACAAGGCAAAACCTCTAGCAACCGTAGCAAGTCGGACCGGACTTTCAAACTTACTGACAAGGACTGATGTGCATTGAAACACAATGTGGCAAAAAATCATCGGACAAATGCGACCAATGTGACTGCTGAGTTGAATAATTATCTGAATAGTACAGTTTCTAGTTAAACTGTTCGTCGTGAGCTCCATAAGTCTGGATATTATGGAAGAGCCGCCGCAAGGAAACCTCTTCTCTCCACTCGCAACATTCAGAAGAGGTTGAAGTGGTGCAGAGATAACAATGCCTGGTCTGTAGACCAATGGAAGCAAGTCATATTCTCAGACGAGTCCATTTTTTTCTCTTTTCCCAACTTCAGGGCGAGTTTATTTGTGGGGGCAGGCCAAAGAAGATTACAACTCTGACTGCCTTCTTTCCATCACTGAAGCATGGAGGTGGATCAGTGATAGTTTTGGCCGCCGTATCATGGAAATACCTCGGTCCAATTATAGTTAAGAAATAAGTCCGTTATTATTTCGGATATGATCAAAACATAACTAACAGATTTCCCTTTTTCAACGTTTTAACTTCAACAACAAAGACTTAGAACCTCCATTTACACAAAGAAACGGAATTATTTTGTCTTTTATGTTGGTCTGCGGAGGGATTTATAACTACTTTCATGTATATTTTTTTCATTATCTGCTTATTTTACAGTGGTTTGGCATATTAAATTGTTTTTCACGCAATTGCCGTTTAAGGACTATTCGTTCATTGCTCTGTATTTATAAGTGTGTATGATCTGTGCTAATTATTTGTCGGTTTGTTGGTTGTTATTCTATTGTGCATTCTATTCTCTGTGTCCTTTTCTCGGTCCAATTGTAGCTGATGTAATTGTGTTTTGATGAATAGATTTTTGATAGTGCGCGACGGGGGAAATTGTCAAAAAAAAGAAAGAAAGAAAGAAAGAAATAGTGGATTTTCATAAAAAAGTAAACGCCCGAAGATAGAAGGATTCCTTTCATATTTGCCAGGAAGATTTGAAGCTGATGGAACTAAGGAATTTAATTTGTCTGAACATCTGTCATAGTAATTGTGACAGAGTAGTGTGGGATAAAGGTTGCAGGATGGAGAATAATTCTCTACTCACAAAGCCTCGTAAGTGCTTTGAATCCGTTGAAACTGGCCAGTGAGAATTGGGTAACACAGGCCCAGATATGGCAGCAATACTCCATTCTTGGTCCGATCTGAGTCTTGTAAAAGTAGAATAGACTTGTTGCTATGCCTTCTGAAATGACAGTCTAATATCGCCGAATGATAGATCACGTTTATTTCGATTGTGCCTTGATCAGTGCCAGCAAGCTAACCTGGAATTATCCATACGGGAAAAGATTTCCTGTCTGTCAATTGTGGCTATATATATTTTGTTTGAGAAGTACCTCAGCTTAGGCGGAAGTCAGTTTATTTTCTTTTTATTATTATTTTTCGTAATTACTGGTGTCATCGTGATTGGATGTGTTTCATGTCCGCTTAATATGATCATGTCTTGCACAGATTATATGTGCGGTGCAAATTTTTTTCAGGTTTACAGGATGTTATTTTCCTCTCGTTATTTTCATGTGTAACCCAGAGATTAGATATAAAAAAGCAACAATAATGAAATAAAACTAGGAAGACACTGACATTGGTAAAAAAGTTTCATTTAAAAATCAACAAGTGTACGATTTTAAAATACAACAACAACAAAAACAACATTAATAATAATAATAATGATAAAGTTTGGAATGTCACCTAGAGGCTGACATCCATTTTAATCATTTCAGCCCAACGCAAGGAAATAAGACGGTATGGGTTTACTGGGATTAAAAGAAATTGAATAATCGTTTTTGAGGAGAGGGAAGACATGAACAGGATCCAAGAAGGCAGGAGATGACGATTGACATTCCATTTTAATATTTAAAGACCGTAATTGATAAGAAAGCAAGGTGCCAGAAGAGAATTCTACAGACGATAAGTACTAGAGAAGAAATTGTTGGACTAGAAGTTGCGGTTAATTCTAGCAATTTCAATACTAAAAGGATGATAGCTTCCTGTCGTTTCCGTACTCGGCATAAATTCATGAAGCCGACGTACGAAAGTCTAGTGTCTATCAGAACAATTGCCATAAAAAATATTTATATGAAAAGATTGACGATCATATGGTAGGTCAGGACGAGTAACATCGGATATTCTTCTTTGTATTTTGTCAAGAATCTCTAGACACATAACAGAAGAAGAAGACTAGATATGGCAACACCAGTCAAGACAGAGACGAATGTAATACTTATAAATGTGCAAGATAGATTCTGTCGTGAAAACGTACCTCGTACCACACAATGGACCAACTTTCTTAGCAACACTGAGGGACATCAAGATAACTTGTAAATCACATCTAGTTATGTGGGCACCTACACTGTTGAAGACCGTCAGAGCAGACTGGGCTGTCCGTTCTGACAGTATTTGTTACCGAGTCCCACCTATAAGTTTATGTGCTCATTTTATCAAAATTCGACTGTGTTGCTTTTACCTGGTATATCCATATCGAACTGAGTGGGACATGAGTGAATTGAGCTTTTAACCCAGCGACATTTGTTGGCGTCCTGCTACCTAACTCACTAATAACAAAAGCAACACCACCACCACCACCACCACCACCACCACCAACAACAACAACAACAACAACAACAATACTACTAGTAGTAATAATAATAGTAATAATAATAATAATAATAATAATAATAATAATAATAATAATAATAATAATAAATCCAGTTGTGGTTGGAGACTTTGCTTTGATTGGAAAAGGTACTGACTGATTCATAGTAGTGATCCTTGTAACCCATGCCTTAAAGAAATACAAAAGATTGTTCTTACAAGTACAGAACACGCCTTAAGAAAAGTGTTATCTATTTAAAATATCTATGATCTTGGGTTGTTTATTTTGTTTATTTATTTATTTATTTTACAAAAATATTCAGTGGAAAATTTCATGACGTCATTTTTAACCTTAGTTCCCTGGTTGGGACCCGGAAGGATATGAGTAGACAACAAAATTAAATGAAATAAAAATAATAATAAAATAATAATAATGATGTTGCAAGAAATTTTCTTCAAAATTTTGCAATAAAGACACATTGGAAATTAAACAGCAAGTATAGATTGGAGAGGACAGAAACGTGGTGTGGACAAGCTCCAGAAGTAATCATGGAAAATGACAAGTACACCATGTAGTGGGATGTCATAATTCAGTGTGACCAAGAAATTTTGCAGAGAAAACAAGACAATTTTTGATAAAGAAGAAATAACATGCATCATCATAAGTACTGCATGCCCCGCAGTTGAGAAAAATCGAAAACTATGATAGTTTACAATAAGAAGTTCACAAATTGCAGTCACTGAAGAGAGTGGAAGTTTTCTATAGAGTTGTTGGGCATCATAAGTACCAAACGTTTGAAGAAGAGACGAATGTCATTGTTAAAAATGGATAGTTAAGAATGAACAGAATCTTTGAGATTGCTCATATTATCCGAAAACTTATAGAATCAAGATTGAAATGTGCTATAGTAGTCCATTAATAGTGGTTAGATGGTAAAAGTGCTGTGTTTGCAGACCATATAATAATAATAATAATAATAATAATAATAATAATAATCATCGTCGAAAAACAAGGAAATGCCTTGTCGATGTTTCTGGTGACCATCAGTCCTGGGTATGACGATAAACTACATCCATCAGCAAGGCTTCTGATCGAGAAGTTTTGAGGATCGTGGGACCACCTCTTAATTGCTGTTGTTCCCAGGTCCGCCTTGATCCGGGGTTCTACCATCTTTTTTGCTATGGGCAAATAGTAAAGCCTCAAACTGGGATCAAGCCACTGTGAATGTATAAAAATACATTTTTATTGTAGAAATACCAGGAACACATTTTAACAATATCTATTTATAGCAGAATTACCAACAATTCAATTTATCTGTAGTTGAAGCCATAAGATTGTGTTCAAAATATTGAGATTTCAGCATTAAATAAGCCATAGGGGTGTTAATATGCCGCTACATAAAATCAACCAATCAGCCCACCTAATGACCGTAATATCAAGGTCGAAGAAATTGAAAGAAACTACATAGACTTCTGCATCGAGTTTGAAAGAATGTGTGGCGTCAAGGCCCCTGATGTTGCAGGTGTCACTGGGGTACTGCGAGTTATACATTCTTCTTTATGAACCGTGTCCCTTCAGGACGTAGGCGATCATGGCTTTCCGCAAATTCCTGACCTTTTTATCTTTTAATAAACTTTGTTTTTTTCTGTTATTTCTCCTAAGCACTGTACTGCTATCCATTCACTCAAGCTCATTAAGTAGGTTATACATTGTAATCCTCTGTCCCTCTTACCCTCCTTTAGATTTTCCAAGCCTTCCTTCATCACTATATGTCTTAGAAACCTCAAGTCTCTCTTCCTATTAGTTTCTTTTTTGTTTCCATTTTCTTCAAAACTTCATTGTTACTCACATGTTCCGTCCACGGTAACTAGAGCATCACTCTGTAGAACCACATTTGTTTTGCTTCAAGTCTTCTCTTCAACTTTGACGAGACCGTCCAGCACTCACTGCCATACAGGAGGACAGATATCAGATTGCAGTTTAGTACACTTTTCCTTGTTTCTAGTGAGGTTTTCCTACTTCTTATTACTCTGTTTAATTTTCAAATGGTTTTTCGGCTATCCAAATGTGCCTTTGAATTTCAATGTTACTCTTTCTGTCCTCTGCTAAAACACTTCCCAGATATTTAAATTTCCGCCCTTGTTTGCTTTTGGTACATCTGATTTGCAATTCACTGAAGGTCCAAATAAAGAAAATTGGAATAAAGCTTAGAATTGTATCGCTTCGGGAGTCTGCGTTGCGGGGCTCTATACATATTTTATGGAAGTGCTATCTGTTTCAGGTTAGACGATTTTATGGAGAACATCCATAATGCAAGACATCCGGTTGAAGGCAATAAAAAATGAGGAAGAACAAAATAATAATAATAATAATAATAATAATAATAATAATAATAATAATAATAATAATAATCGCCCAGACATAGTGATCAAATTTCACAAGAACAGAGTGTAGTTGTTTTTTTATTGACATAGTATTTCTTAAAAAAATATCAAAATAAAATTCAAGGATCTTGAAATGGAAATCTGAAAAATGTGAGACGTGAGAACATCAATAATTCCAGTTGAAGTTGGAGCACTCGAACTGACTGGAAAAGATTCCGATAGAGTCAATAAAGGGATTCCTGGTAGCACATGTCTTAAAGAAATACCAAAAATTGTAATCATAAGTACAGTGAACACAATACGAAAACCTTAATATGCGTGAGATCTTAGGATTTTTTTTTTTTAATTTTTATTTTCCCAAAATTTTATCAGTGGAAGCCATTTCTGACCGTAGGTCTCTGGTTGGGACACAGAAGGAAATGTGTATACAACAGAAATCCAAGCAAATAATAATAATAATAATAATAATATTAAGTTCCGTTTCTCTAAGCTGTTAGTAGGAACTAAAATATGACCATCAACACATTTCTCAAAACTTTTAGATACATAAAGAATATAATATCAAATAGTAATAATAATAGTAATAATAAGTTTAAAGGATTTTATTATGAAATACTAGTATCTACCGCATCTATCGAAGGTGTCATATTGGCTGTATTCATTGTTCATCAAACATATCTTGTCTGAAACAATGACAGCAAATCTCTGCATTTATATTGACACTTCAGAAAATGAATTATCATGGTTCTCCACAATTTCCTACGATTTGTAACTCTTAATAAAGCTTGAATATTCGCTATCCTTCTTAATCTTTGCTCTGTCACCCATATAAAAGATAGGTAGTTTTGGAGTGCTATGATCACGCAGTTCTCGAAAGGACATTGCACATAGACGAATTCTAAGTGTGAACAGCTACCAATATATATATACATACATATATATATATATATATATATATATATATATATATATATATATATATCCTATGTCGTAAAGATCACACTCCTCCCCGGTATTTCGAGTAGACGTTTATTCATTGTTTTCTATTTAGAATTGGGTTTCTGATTTCTTTTAAATTTTCTCATTCTCTTACACTCCCAATAGCCACTTGAGTCTTAGTGGCATTATCGTTTTGCTTGAGTGAATTGATTAATATATATATATATATATATATATATATATATATATATATATATATATATATATATATATATATATAATACTGATAACTGAAAATTCGTCAAGTTCTTTCATTCCCGACGCGTTAGCAATTGCCATAGGTGGATAGTTGGATTCACATACAAATCTACTGATGGAATTACCTTTTCTATTTTAGAAAATATGAGCAAATTTTCGGAAAAGAATGCAGCGACTGGGAAGACGAGAAAAAACAAGTCAGTTGCTGAGAAAGTTAGCTCCGGTAGTACATGAAACGTTTTCTAATTTTGTACTGCCGAAAAAAAACAGGAGAAATTTACTTTGAAGAACAGTAAATATCCTGATTAAAATCTTTAACGAGAAAAGTTCTTTATTCAATACTCGTTGGAAGTATATGAAGCTGACGAAAACAGAAGGCGAAGATTTTGTCATCTATGCTGGAATCGTTAACAAGAAGTGTGAAAGATTCGAATTAAACGAACTGACTCCGGATATGTTTGAATGTTTAATTTTCGTTCGAGGGTTAACGACCAAAAAAAAAAAACGCAGAAATATGTGCCGGAATTCTAACGAAACTTGAACAGAATAAAAAAACTAACACAACACTAAATATCGAACCAATATCAGAGAATCCTAAATCTGAGACGCCATTTGGAAAAAAATTGAAGAAAAAGAATTCGCATGCATATTTTTCATTTCGTCAAATATGTATAAAATCGAATGCTTAAAAAATAATACAAAAATACTACAAATTTATTTGGTACTGACTGGATGGAATTATTTCAGTTGTGGGATTTACCAATAAATATTTATTTGATATATCTAAGTGGACGAGCTAAAAGTTTTAAAACAAAGTGTGAAAATTTAAAGGTAGAAGTAAAAAAAAAACCTTTCTAGATTCTGAAGCTCTTTGTAGCTGAGCGGTTAAAGCATGCCGGATCAGACAGCGGTTTCTCCTGCAAAGGGGGTTGCTGTTTTTCAATCAAGGGAACATTTTCAATCCAGGACACTTTTTTCTTTAATAGTTAGTTATGTGTCATGCATGATACACGCTTAGGCGATCATATATCTTTCGATAAATGACTGACGAGGCAGTTTTTTCTCACAGTTATAGTAACACCATATGGAAATACACTTTCCTTTTCACTATGAGAGTGAAAAGAAATCTCTCTCTCTCTCTCTCTCTCTCTCTCTCTCTCTCTCTCTCTCTCTCTCGCTGACACATACTTCCTTTCCTTCATTCTATTGTTCTTATCCTCGGTAACTGACAAAACCCGGATATAGCTTATGTGGGTCAGTGAACGTCATAAAAAATCAACCAATGACAACACGCCCCGCCAAAAATCAAACGGAAAACACGGATGTGTCAGGCCCAATAAAAGGAAGAAAATACCACGCGCGCGGCAGAAGAAGTAGAAGAGAAGAAGAAGTGGGAAATTAGTTCGCTGTAGCAGTTCGAGACACAAAGCTGTGAGCTGACCGGATGTGCAACTCCAGAAGAAAAAGAAGAAGAAAGGATGAATTCAACTATTTAATTTCTATATACCAAAAACACAACGACCCTGTATGGACTCTAAAATTACAAAAAGAAAGACTAAGATGATAGTCACCCACTTTAACCACTGTAACAAAATGGAGTCAACAATAAAATAGTATTATAGACATTTAATTTGGCCTTTATTCATGTATTAGCCCAACCTGCATCTCTATATAGCATAGTTTAATCAAATACGAGCATCCACTAAAAATAAAGTTTGAAGTAATAAAAAGTATATCGGATTAAAAAAAATCCTGTAACTTTTTCGTGTATAAAATGTGTGAAATATATGCATTAGTTCAGTATAAAAGCAAATAATACTTATTTTTTATGCATTTATTTTCTTCCCCTGGGATTCTAAATGTTGAGTGACTACCAAATAGACTGAAACACTCTTAGCGTACAAAGTTCGTATTAATAAATAAATAAATAAAATAACATTGTTTTTGTCTTTTATCCAGACTAATTCACTTGTTTCGTATTTCATGTCTTAACTACAGACTTTATTTTACGGACTCGATTTCAACTTTTTGCCTTACAGGCCAGATTCTAAGCATTACACCAAGCGTAACTGAAAACAGTGGACGGGATACATTAGTTCGTCTGCATTTCGTTGTGATGTACTTCCGTGTCGCATCATATAACATTATTTGATAGGCGCTACCGCCCGCAGGTAATTAGTGGCTGTTATGTAGACAGCGAGATGAAAAAGACAGTGAAAGACTTTAGTGATGCATCATTGTTAAGCTTTCCTCTCTCACGTCAATAACAGACGATGTTTTTTTTGCGTGATACTTTTAGATGTTTGTCTTGGATATTATGTTTTCAAAGATATTCATATTTTAAAGTGACATGTCTTTACTTCTGTTATTTACTTGTGTTTCTAGTATAGTGTATATCTGTTCATACAAAAGTGAATATGGAGAAACTATTCAATCAACAATGAGATGATCAAAAAAAGAATAGAATATATCTATACCCCACATACTCATATACATATATTTAACAGAACATATAAATAATTCCCAAAAACATTTAAATATTGCTTTTTTTAAACTAAAGAACGCTACATTATTTTCAAAAATAAACAAACAACGAGGAGGAGAGGGACAAAAAGAACATGAGAACAAGAAGAAGGGGAAGATAAGAATAGCAAGTGTTTTGTAAATGCATCGGTAGGGGGTTCAAAAAAATTTTTTTTATCTAGCCTCATATGCACTTAAGAAACATTTTCTGATATGTAAGCAAAATCTTAAAATTTCGGATTTCTGGTTTTAAAAGTATTTTTGGATCCGGAAATGTCATAATCGCAAAATTTTTCTGTTGGCACAGGTTGCAGATATGGTTGTGGTTGTTGTATGGTTTTGATTATTTTTTGATTTCCACCTTATCAACGGATATCTGTTGTTGTTTTTTTAAATTCCACATATGGATAGTTAGTTTGGTAGAGTTCCTAAGATTTGCTAGATTAAAAGACGACCTATGATTGTAGTATTTACTTTTAAAAGTATCTTCCATGCATCCTATGTACATTTTAATTTGGCAATTAATACCTGTTACTTTGTAAATTATATTTTCTATTTTACAATCCCCATATAATGGACATCTGTCCTTATTTCTGCAGTTGCATAAATTACTAGTGTTAGTTTGGTGCCCTTTAGTTTTGAAATTTCTGGCGTTTTGTTTATTTATTATTGTTTCTATATTACTAGTGCAACTGTAGCTTAATTTAGCTGAGGAAACTCTAAGTTTGAAACCAAGGTAACTGATTCAACTGACCTCCTGATTTTAAAGTATATATATATATATATATATATATATATATATATATATGATAAAGAACAAATGAATAGGAAACGTATAGCAATCTAACCTGTTTCACTTTTATTAAAGCTTCGTCAGAGATTGAGAAAAACCAGACAAAATACAGAAACACTGGCATTTTCAATTATGTTTGTGTTAGTTCTCATTGGTCAGACACGTATTATGTGCATTAAAACCGTGGATAATGGAATTCACAGACGAATTTGAAATAAACAATTCTCTGGCTTTCCTCGACATCTTATTATTACGCAACCATGAGGAATTAGATTTTAAAGTATACCGTAAATCCACAAACAAAAACGATATAATCAACTTTTAATCACACCACAACCTAAAAATACAATATACTGAGAAAACTTTCAAACTTCTCCAGTATCCACATCATTTTATCCTCAACTCTACAAAACGAGCTTACAAAATCCACAAAATTAAAAAAAACAGACCACAGCAATAACACTTTGAACAAAGATTACACAAAATTCATAATCCTGACCTCAAACACTCTTGCTACTAAACTCAAAAACAAATTAGTCATCCCAAATACTAGCATCGTTACCACAACCTCCAAGACATTTTGACATATAATTAGGAAAAAATACACCCAGCACTAATTGAAATGCCAGGATTTGTCAAATAAATTGTTTACGATGCAAGAATGTTTATGTAGAGGAGATATCACGTCATCTAAAATCTCACATCTACAAATACAAGAGAGACTTGCGTTTGAACAAACAATCTCTCTCTTTTTGCATAGAAACACAACTGGACATAACTTTGATTTCACTAATATCACCGTAATTAAGAAAGAATATAATTCTTTAAGGAGGAACTACATTAAAAATTTAATATGAAAATTAGTACCAAATATATATATAAAAAAAACGCTTAAAATATTACATTACATCGCCATGTTTCTTTGAATCCATTCTTAAAAAATCTAACTTGTATCTATCCAGTACAAAGAATACATGCTTAAAGGGGTCAGCCATAAATTAGATCCATATGATACTCGGCTGCGCGGGCTGACCGCACAAAGGTGAAGGCATCAGAATGAACTCCCACTAGACAGACACATACACAATATGTAATAAACATCCAATGACCACCGATAAGACAAAAATCTTCACAAACCTACATAAACATAGAATTATCCACGATTTTAATGCTAATGACACGTATCTGACCAATGAGCACTGACCCAAACGTAAATGAAAATACCAGTGTTTTCTTTCTTTTTGTCTGTTTTCTCTCAATCTCTGACGAAGCTTTAAGAAAAGGGAAACATGTTAGATTGATATACGCTTCCAATTTCTTCTTTATTTATCATTATGTTGGATTCCGATCCAGGTTTTGATCTTTAATTTACACACACACACACACACACACACACACACACACACACACACACACACACACGTACGCGCGTGCGTGTGTGCGTGTGTGTGTGTGTGTGTAAAACCAAGCGTAGCATGCCTGTCTATCTAATGTAACAAACATTCTTTGGATGAATTATTGCTTCTGAAATATATATATATATATATATATATATATATATATATATATATATATATATATATATATATATATATATATATATATATATAAAAGAATCCATGCAGAATTAGATGATATCTGACATTTTGGGAAATAAAAGACAATTTGTACACAAATTTTAATTTCACATGTTTCTCCTGTAATTCTTGGTAAAACATTTCAAATTAAAATTATTTGTAAATTGAGTCAGAAATACACACACACACACACACACACACACACACACACACACACACACACACACACACACACACACACACATACATAGATACATACAAACAAATATACATATATATACATATATATATTATGTCAGGCTTCATTAAATAATTTTATACAAGTTTTGTTTACTTATTTTTAATAGGATTCTCTCATAATTAAGGACAAGTTTCTTAGTATCCTTATTAAAGCAAGAAAGAAAATTACCATGTTGATGCATATTCATTTTTATTGCGAGTATTTTGGACAATAGCACAATGTCGTCATCAAGCTATTGTTTATTTAAGACAAAAATTACTTTGTTTGTCATTTTTCTCAGTCAAAATTGTGTTGTTCATCTAAAAATTATAGCCCATTCTCTTCATTAAAATTCTCGAATACACAGGTAGATCTTAATTAACTGGTATCTGTACCTACACGCATATCCACTAAATATAACGTTTAAAAGAATACACACACATACCAATATACATATATATATATATATATATATATATATATATATGCAGAAATATAGTCTTAAAGTGTGCTATATTTATGGGGTAAAGTGCTCAATATCAGAGATAGAGCGTGTGTAAATATAAAAGTGGACATGGAAGTCAGCACTTAGAGGCGACAGTCTGTTTCATGCTAGTGCAATCGTCAGGCCTGACGATTGCACTAGCATGAAACAGACTGTCGCCTCTAAGTGCTGACTTCCATGTCCACTTTTATATTTATATATATATATATATATATATATATATATAGAGAGAGAGAGAGAGAGAGAGAGAGAGAGAGAGAGAGAAGGGAGAGAGAATTAATATAAATATAAGTTTTGTTATTAGCTGATTGATGTTCCCCTCAGCATCACGACTCCAGAGTTTCGTAGACAGACCGTCCAGGAATTACTATGCCCACTCGTTGGGGGTATCAGCAATTGACTACTTATACATCTCGATTATTCTTTTATCCACTTTTCATTGTTACACTTTTTTTTTACCATAGTGTATGTCTGCGTTCCTGCTCGTGCGTCCGTCTGCATGGATGTGCATACTTCTAGAATGTCGTGAGTATTTGTTCTTTTCGTGTTTTTTTTAAATTTGTTTTAGCACTTCATCCCAAGCAAGGCGGGGTGCCCCTAGCACGCAAGGGGTTACAGAGAGTGGGAGCAAAAGTAAAGAGGCGTGATAGAGGAAAGGATGAAGAGAAGGACAGAGATTAGATCGACGCATCTGGAGATTTCTGTCAATTTCTGTGAGGCTTCTGTGTGAAGCCTCACAGAAATTGTCGAAGACTGTCTCTGATTGTTGCGGAGGTTGGCGGCATTTCTTTATTCCGGTCGGAATTCTTGGTTGGTGGCAATTCTAAGTGTCTTTGTTTTTCTTCACACAGAAGCCTAACAGAAATTTACGAAGACTGTCTCTGATTGTTGCATTTGAATATTTGGCGATTATAGCTATAAGGGAATCAAGTAAGAGGAAGGGATTTCCACAGACGGGAAGTGCGTGGCATGAAGCTATTATAAAGAGACGCCTACATTTAACTTTCGACAGTGAAAGGGTGGGACTGAGATGTCAACCTAGTAGCACATTTAAGTTCATGCAGTTTGGGAACCAGTGAATGTAGCTCGTCGGAGCACTTACCGTGATAGTATTTGTAGAAAAGACAGAGGGAAGCGACTGCACGTCTGTAAGAGAGCGACTGTAAAGTGGGTGTCAGATCCGGGCCAATTCGTTGCTTTTATTTTTTTGCTTTTTTTCATTTTACACTTACACCATAATATTATCTCTCTTTTTCCTCTTTTCTTTCAAATGTTGTCATTTTGAATTCCGGTTTTAGATAGATAGATAGAGAGAGAGAGAGAGAGAGAGAGAGAGAGAGAGAGAGAGAGAGAGAGAGAGAGAGAGAGAGAGAGAGAGAGAGAGTGAGTGAGTGAATGAAAGAGAGAGATTGTAGCAGATTTCATATGCATGTCAGATATATAAATACACATGTGTTAGGCGCATGGTCGAGTGGTTATAATCTTCACTCTCTAACCATGAGATACGGGTTTGAATCTTGCCACAATCGTATTGTTAGAGAGATCCTTTTTGATGTTATCGGTCTGGAATAAAAAAAGCAATCTCTCTGAAACCAATAACTAAAAGCACAAATTATTGCCCATTCAGCACAAACAAATGATATTTCACCTCTGACATTAATTTTTATGAGCAAATATTCGGAAATATACAGAAACAAAAACACATTAATTTTGTTTGATATCATTTTAAACCCGATTGATAATTACATAAAACTAAATGTGTATCGTAAATCAACTGATGGAAATGACCTCATAATTTTCTGTTCTCAACAAAAGTATCGGATTCTATATCAGAGCACTAAGAATTTGTAGCACTCAATATTTACATGATGAGCAAAAATACATTGAAAATACCTGTCAGCTCCTCCAAGACATTTATTATTCCATATTCAACGCAAAATAAAAGGTTATTAAAATATTTCAAAATATAAAACTAGACCATTCTGGCAAAGCCAACGAATCAGAATTTATTATTCTATGTGCAAACTCTATCATAACTACAACTGAAAAGAATTTATAAAAGCTTAACGGAAAATTTGTTATTGTTACTCTCAAAGTAATAAAAGCCTTAATACAAAAAAATAATAATAATCTAAAACTTTAAGGAAAAATACACTCTATAACCAGTAATAATTGCTACAAGAAATACATAGGAGAAACCAAAAGGAATTTAAATAAATTATTATATTATGGATCTGAAGAGATGTATGCAGCCACCGCATGATAGGGAAAGTGGATGTAGAGCTATGGCTTTTCTTTGAACTCTCTTCGTCTCTTCTATTTCGAAGGATTTTCTTTTCGTACGATGTGGTATAATTAATATTAAAAGTGATAAAAACAAAAAAACAAATAGAAAAGCATAAGTAAACTGAATGAAATCGGCGAGGCTACACGGCCAGACACGCCTAACAAAAAATTTAAATGTCAGAATCCCATCATATTCAGCGTACATAATTATAACCGGCCTGCGATTTTATATCTTCTACTCCCCCACCACAGAAACAAATAATTCCATCAACAGCAGTATTACTTTTGTCCGATTAAGTTCTTCCAGAGGACGAAAAGATTTTTTTAATTTTTTTAAATTTATCATTGATTTTCTAAACTAATATTTATATATCATATTTTCCCATATATATATATATATATATATATATATATATATATATATATATATATATATATGGAGGACTCTTCCATCGTTTGTGACGTATGAGGGTCAAGTCACTCTGTTCCTAGGAACCTACAGCCAGACAGATTGTGGTGGTGAAGTCTTTGTGCAGAACCAACCACACTTTTTGAAGGGCAAAATACAGAGACCTAGTGCACTACGTACCACAAGGTCCCCAAATGACCCTGCGCACGTTTTGAATTCAGAGTTGTAATCCATCCAAGGCAATAGAACCCAGTCTGTCTTGCTATTTACCCATATCTGGAGGGAGAAGAGAACAATTAATACGTTTCCCAAGTGTATTAGCACGTAAGTGAATGTAATGGATTCGACTGTAATTCGAACTCAGCTCTCCGATTCCTCAATATATATATATATATATATATATATATATATATATATATATGGTCAAACCTAGAGAGCCAGTCAAACCTACCAAGGTTTCACCTAAGTGGATCGTCAGGGAAAGCTGGCTAAAGAGGTAAAGGGAACGGTATACTTATAGGCGATAAACAAAGACAACACCACGTGACCAAAGACAAAAAAGGAAAAATAAAGAAAATAAAGAAAATCAAAATATAACACTGGGAGGGGTGTTGGGGGGGATTTATTTATAGGTCTGCTCTACTTTTGTATTGAACACTTTTTTAGTTAGTTGTTTACTCATGTCAAGGTTTTTTTCTTTGGGCTTTGAACCTGTAAGCTGTACGATTATTTTCGACAGACGTTCATGTTCCTGGCTCTTTCTTCTTTTAAAACCTTTTCTTCCTTCGATATTGATTTGACTATTGGCAAATCAAGAAACCGAAGGTTTTTCGAGACGAGTATAGTTACCTATATATATATATATATATATATATATATATAGAGAGAGAGAGAGAGAGAGAGAGAGACATACGCATTACGAGGCAAAAAATGGGCTTTCTAAGGGTGTGTTCATCTTTTGCTTCGTACTGTATATAAGGTGGACACTAAGTTTAAAACCTATTGGTGACAGTCTCTTTCCTGCTTGAACGTAATCTTCACACCATTTATGCTGTGTCAAAAGCTTCATGTCTTAAAGTTTACGTTATCACTTCTTTACATACATACGCTCTATTCCTGATTTTGTTTACTTTTACTCGTAATCATCAATCACTCAGCTAAGTACCATGCGTGATACACGCTTGCGCGATCATATCTTTTTCCAGATTTCCGCAGCAGATTTCCGCTTCTTTCTACGATAGACTGGTCCAAAACAAGTCTATGGGACCCACTCTGTCCTGTTATTTAGTTCATACCTGATGGGAGGAGAAGAGTTGTATTCATATCATACATCGTATATGTTTGCCCAAATCGACGTAGAAATAAAACAAACAGAATGCGAAATAAAGTGAAATCGAATCATCAATTATAGTACCCTAAGCAATAAATACGTTTTCATTATTTTGCATTTTTGAAGATTTTATATGAAATTGACTGGAGCATGTAGACAGGAAGGGTGCTGAAAAGTATTCGTCCTAACCCGCTTCCCAAAACTTGGCCAAATGATCTGACATCTATATTTATGGAGGTCTCTTTCTCTTTGGACAGATAAATTTTTCAACATATAAGTAGCTTACAAACCAATGCGGCAAATTTCTAGAAAACCATTTTTTTATAAAATATTTTTTGTTAAATTACTATAAAAGAGAAAAGAAAGTAAAACGAATAAAATAATAGTTTAAAAAATATAATCAGTAATATGCAAGATGAATTCAAATCGAATCCCAGTCAACATAAAATAATTGAATCCATCACAATTGAACAAAAACTTGAACGGTGTTTAATAGCATGATCATATTATAAACAATGTCGCTTCAGGCCCATTTTAACAACACTGCCATTTCTTTCCTCCTATTTTCTAAACGGTAATCATATTACTTTAAAATAATTACCAGTGTAATTCTTCTCTTACAGGCGACATCAATTCACTTAGTGCCATTGTCTACAGTAAATCTACAGTCCATTCCTCTAACCTGATTTCCCTTTCGTCGCCGCCGTACGAAATGCGCATGCGTCTATTTTATAGCTTACGATTGCGTTCATTATATCGTTCTTCTGGGATTTCTGTTGAAGTCGCTGAAACATTCTTGCTTTCCGTAATTTCTACTGAGGATGCTTAATTGTATATACATGTACATATGTACCTAAGTACAGGGAATGTCTGTGGCGAAAAATTTAATGTACTCTCCTTGAAATTCTTGCAACAATATCGAATGTAATTAGAGAAGTATAAATTCATAATTAAGTAAAGAAAGCGATGATTATAATTCTGTTAATGATGGCACTAATTTGGCAAGCATGAAAATGAAAGCCATATAGATCGAAAACATGTCTGAGCCCGTGGATCACAAAGTGAATATGAAGGAGAATTAGAAATAAGGTGTACAGCAGGACTTGGCCCGGGAGCTGAGAAAAGACTATGAACTACGAATGTTTCAATAGCCTCTATAAGGGTAGGTTCACTTGCTGCTGTAGCTAAAACTTCGAAATCTTTGCTTGGATGAGTTGGAAATCCGATGAAGTTTTCAGAATGATTAGAACTCGGCGTTGCTGTAATCAGTGATGATAATGAAGAAAGTGCTGGAGATTTGGGGGTATATGTTGTCATCCTTAATATGAAATAATAAAATAATAATGATAATAGTAATAATAATATCAGAATGGTCTCAGATAATTTTTTTAGGGTGGCCTCTAAATTACAGTAACGTTAAAAGGTCACGTGTTTTAAAGGTTATCTTCCGCTTACTAATTCGAACCTAATAATTAGATCAATGAAGAAGTTTTGAGACAACTTCCAGGTGACTGCTTCACATATTATAGTACAGATAAAGTTTTGTCAGATGATCCTGATAAGGCTGAGCGCTACACACTTGAATTTATAAACTCTTTAACATCATCAGGAATGCCCGCTCATGAATTGAGTTTAAACCCCGGCTCAGTAGTAATGCTTCTTCGTAAAATTTCTATCCAGAATGAACTCTACAATGGTACAAGACTGTAAGTGGTGGCCAACGATCAGTATTCAATTGAGGCTTCCTTACTTAGTGGCTCACTAAATGGCAGATTTGTCCTCATCTCCAGAATAAAGCTAGCTCCAAGCGACTTGCCATTTACCTTATTGAGAACCCAGTTTCTTGTACGTTTGTCATATGCCATGACTATTAATAAGTTACAGGGGCATACATTTGAGAAGGTGGGCTTGTTCTTTCCTCAGCCAATGTTCAGTCATGGGCAGTTGTATTTGGCTCGCAAATTCTCAGATGTAAGGGTTAAGGTGATGAAGATAGACATACCAGAAAGGAGGAGAGGTACTGACTTGAAGGAGTGGAGTGTTTTCAGAAATTCTGGAAACCCTTGATTGCATTAGGTATGTGTCCTTGGTTTATATGTACACTCACAACACAGACACACACAGACACACACACACACACACACACACACACACACACACACACACACACACACACACACATAAATATATATATATTAAATGAATATCTTTCAAAAGAGTAAACTATTTATATACGGCATGTATTATATAGATTTGTACATATATAGGTCTATTGTTTTCTGTATTCAAATCGGTGAAAACTAGCCTGGCTTTATGTTAGGAAGAGGAGAACCACGGACTGATTGACATTGGCTATCTTTGCACATTGGTGGACGCTCCCAAGTATCTCTATGTGTTGTTAATTTTTCCAGCCTATAAGTATTGTATGTTAAAACTTATAGATGTATTAGCTACACTTTATGCATTTGTAAATATACCTGTACATGTATACGCAATTTTACTATTTGTTTCCTAAATATCTCATTCTATTATATATATATAGGTTTTAATTGCTCCTTCTCCATTGCGTTAATATTATATATACATATATGTAGAAAAAGTTTATTGTTTACTCAACATTCTTTTTGAAAATCCTTCGAGATTCTCACGCGTGCCGCTAGTAATAATAATAAGAAGAAGAAGAAGAAGAAAAGTAAAAGATCTTCAAAGTCTTCTTTAATAATAAGAAGAAGAAGAAGAAGAAAAGAAAAAGATCTTCAAAGTCTTCTTTAATAATAATAATAAAAATAATAATAATAATAATAATAATAATAATAATAATAATAATAATAATTGTAATAGTAAGAGGAAGAGAAAAAAAGATCTTCAAAGTCTTTTTTAATAATAATAATAATAATAATAATAATAATAATAATAGTCCCATTCACAGCTTAGTGAATGACGGAATGGAGACATATATAAAGAAAATTGGCATTGATTGGCCAGTGAAATAGTTGCACAAATGAAGTCCTTTATGAACTGTTGCAGAAAGGACGTCTCTTACAAAGATCAAGAATTACCCGAAAAGTGATGAACCATTAGAATCAGAAGAAAATTGCTATATAATACGATATTATCCGATAAAATACTGATAATAAAAATAATAATGATACATCGTAATTATGTCTTCTGATCTTAATTGATTGGAGGTGTTAACAAGTATAGGTATGAATATAGGCTACACTAAGTATTTCTTTCAGTAATATAGACTTACTTGTCAGCTGCCTGGCTTTCAGATTTTGAAACCAGAAGCGCTGATGCAATGTACATCTCTGTTCATAAGCGACAATAATGTGGGGGGGGCGATATTCTTTTCTTTTTTTTTCTTGTTTATTTTCAAGAATGAAGTAGCCAAGGCGACATTTTAGTCAAAACAAGATAGCTGGAAGTACATTCAGTCGAAAACAGTCTTTAGCGATTGGGTTATCTGACTTGCTACGATTTCTAACTGGGTCTCATCTACAAGGGGATGCGCAGCTTTTATCAAAATCTTTCTCCATATTGTAACCTGTGCCAACTTATCGCACATATATATTGGCTTCGTATATTTTTGCGTCGACGTCAAGTTCGGCTCTCGCACAATAATAAATATGATTCATGTATCTATATGAGATATATCAAAAGTATTTAGAAATTTAGAAATCATATTATTACATTGTATATCCTATTGTGCGCGTAATCGTTAGCTGTTCGGAACGAGATGTCAAATTAAAATTTCGGTCAAATTCGTTATATTCAACATCAAATATATTTAAGAAAGGTATGGATGCACCTATCCTTACTCCAGCTATAGTTAAATAGAACAACTAGTCTAAGAGAAATAACTCCCTGAATTAGAAACTGTATATAGCCCTCGTAGAGTACTACACAGCAATCGACATGATCATGAGGGTCAAAATGACTCTATAATATCATCTTCTGTCGGGCTACGACAGCATAGATGTTATATATCCTCCTGGGTTTGTCTATATTCGTTATGCATCCAACCGTAAAGATAACGGAATGTATATTGCATTACATTATCCTAATCTTTTGAACACGTTAACACAAAACAGGAACATTTGGATGATTGAAGAGGTGAAAATCTGTCCTTGTAAAAATATTCAACTCGTCTACAAATAAAAGGAAAAGAAGAAAGCAGATAAAGTGTAAATACAACATTTCTATATTCTAGAAATAGATGAGGTAATTTACAAAAATTCTTTTTTTTAATCCAGTTTATTATGAAGACATATTTTGTACGACAGGAAATAGACGAGAAACAAGAATAGTTGTTAATGACTGATCTTGCTACTTAGACTCGGACTTTTACATCACACTGCTACGCACACTGCCGCGCGGGCTTGGTTTGACACGGACTTGATACGCTATTATTTATTTAGACCAAGCTATACTATTGGAATGTATGCGTCTTAACGAGTGTCAAAAATCAATACCTTAATAACTATACATGTTTGAATTCTCAATTGACTAATTTGAAATAGGTTTTAAATACTGTACAATTTTTATGTTTCTCAGTAAATTATAAGTTAATAAAATTTTTAGTATGATCTTAAAAACTTAATCTTACACTATATGTGGCCTTATCCTCTGAATATTGATCAATGTATGAAAAGCAAAAGTAAAACATCGACTAACTGTATTAGAAATTATTTTTTCAATTTAGTAATGATTTGTTTATAATGCACAAACGCGCGAGCTGACACACACATGAACACAGAAAAACACATACATGTATATGCCTGTGGGTAGAGACAGTATCGTTATTGTTAAATAAACTTTATTGAAAAAATTCATGCAGGCGAAATATATACAGTGTAACCCGGATATAAGAGACCCGGATATAAGAGAGATTTTCTCTGGTCCCAAATTAGAGCCTGTGTTAATGCATATATAATAGACCAAACCCAGATATAAGAGACTTCTTCTCTGGTCCCGACAACTCTCTTATATCCGGGTTACACTGTACATATATATATATATTTAAAAACATTTTTACGTTTAACATTGTTTTTATAGATACAAGTATTTAAGTAAATGCTCTGTTTATAATAAACAGTATTAAATAACATTTACCGGCCTGAATGTCTGAGAAATTTTCATAAAAAACTATTCGTACTCCGACAGGATTCGAACACGTATCCTATACGGAACCGTCATATACCCTGACGTACCATAACGGTTTCGGCCACTAAGGAACGATCGGTCGGCAAGGTCGAACTTACTGCTTATAAACTTCCATGAATCCTTTCGAGGACGAATATTTTCTATGACAATTTCTCGGACATTCAGGCCGGTAAATGTTATTTAATACTGTTTATTATAAACAGAGCATTTGCTTAAATACTTGTATCTATAAAAACAATGTTAAACATAAAATGTCTTTAAAAAATTGTCGGAAATGTCCATTTCATAATATATATATATATATATATATATATATATATATATATATATATATATATATATATATATATATATAGACAAACAATAAAATAACAATAAAGTGTAAAGTGAAAAAACATACGACGAAAAGGAGATATAACCACGGCATTTTTTATACATACACACACACACACACACAGACACACGCACACATAGACACACACACTAAAAAAATCAACCTTGTACCAATGAAAATGATGTTATCTTGATATTATCGTCCTGGGTGGGGGAGCAGCTTCGGCATGCGGTAGCTTTAGAAAGTGTCTGAAAACCATGCTAAGTGTTGATCCAAAACTTATTACTATAACTGAGAAGACGGAAATGTTTAAAATATTTCGTTGGTTGTACTAGCACGAACTCACAAGTCATCGTGACCGAGAGTGTGAGCGTACTGGCCTTTTTCTAACAGCAGATCAGATCTTTCAAGCACAAAACAACTTGGTCGGAATCGGAAGTGAGTAAACAGATGAACAGAGTTTGTCGGATTTTTTAATAAAACGTATATAGGTACGTTCGTATGAATTCGATACACATATTAATGAGATACTTTTACAGACACATATGCATGCATCATGTTTCTACATACACGTTTATATAAGTAAATATATTTACCATAAAGTTTTTTCATATATATAGTTAATTGATAATATTAGTGGTCAATATATATATATATATATATATATATATATATATATATATATATATGTACATATGTATTATATATTAAATTAATTTAATATATTGTTCGTTCGCAGAATGTTATAAATTATAATTTAATAAATTATAAAATTATTAAATTAATAAATTATAAAATTATTATAAATTAATAATTATGATAAATTTATACTAATACCGGTCATAATCGGTGGAACCTCAAGTAATTTAAATAAAATATGTACACAAAAGAGATCTGTTAAAAAACAACACATTAAATGCATTAGTTAGGAGACTGATCACACTTTTGATATATTACTCTTCTAGTAAATCAGATAATTTATGCGAAGGAACCATATTTTAAATAAGTTAATTTATAATATTTATGTTCTGTAAATTTACATTGAGCACTGTTTTGTACAAATAAATGATGAATAAGAACACTGGATTATATATCTTACTGTCCTTTCTTTCTACTATAATATATATATGGCGTCGCGTGGGCGGCAACTACGAAGACCTGCGCACAGGGAAAAGATTGTGTCCTAAGTGGAAGGTGAGGGGGACTATTTAAAACTATAGCTTATCGGTACGTTTGTCACGCATTAATCTTGCCACACAGCTCGCGATCTGAAAGAACCCAGGTCGGTTATTTACTGTGTGTGAGGTGGCTATCATGCCAGCCTCATAATTCTGCCTAAGGTTTTTATTGTGGATATATTTTAAGATCTTCACAGAGTCGAAATCAAAATTGTGATCAGATTTGGCTATATGTATAACTAAAGCACTGCTCAGATTACCGAGGCGAATGTCACGTTTATGTTCGGAAATGCGAGATTTCAATGATCTACCTGTCTACCTACCTACGCCAGCGTATCCGACTCCAAGAAAGAATACTTTGACTTTAGAATTTCAGTTTTTCTGTTTCTGACCAGTCCTGTATATATCGTCTCTTCATCAAACTTAAATCTAATATAAATATGTCTCCATTAACCATGTCCCGAAGAAGGTCTATTTGACCGAAACGTCTGACGTCGACAGAATAACAAAAACAAAATAAAAACAGTAAACTCACATATTCGGATTTTGCTTTGTCTTTTCCACATTCTCATCATATATATATATATATATATATATATATATATATATATATATATATATATATATATATATATATATATATATATATGCGTATCAGAATCTATTAAATATATATACGAGGGTCATTCAATAAATAAGGTGAATTTTTCGGTATAAGGACTTCTAATACAGATAGAAGCTTACTCTTTTTTATTTTTATTTTTTGTTTTACTTGTTTTTAACACGGATTTAATTTATTTTGCAGATTAAAAAAAAAACTTTGAGAGTTTTGGCGATGAACAAAGATGCCCGACCAAGAAGCATGCTCCAGGATTGAACACCGGTCAGTTATCAAGATTTTGGTTGCTGAAGGGTGCAAACCAGTTGAAATTCATAAGAGAATGTCAACTGTGTATGGTGCCACATGTGTCAGTCAAAAAAATATCTACAAGTGGGCTAAATTGTTTAAAGAAGGACGGAGCAGTGTTGAGGCTGAAGACAGGCCTGGGAGGCCTATAGAAGTGAGGTCTCCTGAGGTGATCGAATCAGTCAATGAACTCATTCAGTCTGACAGAAGGGTTACAGTGGATGACATTGCAAGGACATTGACCTTATCTGTTGGGACAAACGCAGGGGTCATCAGTCAGAAGGATTCGTCTTGCATCATGACAACGCAAGGCCTCAGACAGCAGCCCAAACGGTGCAGACCATCAACGAACTGGGCTGGGAAATCCTCCCCCATCCCCCTTACAGCCCGGACCTTGCCCCTTCAGACTTTCACCTGTTTGGTCCCTTGAAAGCGTTCACGAGAGCACGATGAAGTAAAAATGTTGTGAGCAACTGGCTGAGACATCAGTCCAAAGTTTTTTACGCTGAGGGAATACGGAAGCTTGTGCACAGATGGAAAAATGTGTGACAGTGCTGGGAGACTACGTTGAAAAATAAAAATAAAAGTAAACTTCTATGTATATTAGAAGTCCTTATATCGAAAAAATCACCTTATTTATTGAATGACCCTCGTACATAGATATTTATGAATAGTCGCTTCGTTTGAAATATATACGCAAATATACAAGAAATTATAAGTATAGAAATACAAACATTTATAAGCATACATACTCTTTTTCTCTTATTCCCTCTCTCTCTATCTCTCTGATTCTCTGTATATATATATATATATATATATATATATATATATATATATATATATATATATATATATATTAAGAGAAAGAATTATGAAAGAGTGGATAAAACTTTTTTATGATGTGTTTTGTACTATAGGACTTTATTGGATAAAATTTATGTTTGCGTCTATACATGCGTACATACGAAAGACTGACGATGATAATCTAAAATATTTTTAAATGTATATTTGGGGTATATAATCTATGCCAATTTTATTTAGACTCTTGTACGTTTTGTTTATGCTTGCATAACTTTCGTTGTGAAATATCACACATTGTGTTAGTAATAGATCTGCCAAGAAACGTGAAACATTATAAGAATCTGGACGCAGATTTAGTGTGGATGATCTAACAATTAAAGCGCTTTCTAAATATTAGTAAATTGTTTTCCTTTTTAATAATTTCAGGATTTTTTAAACTTGAATTCTTCAAGGATATATTCATTCTAATGCCTGTAATAATCGATGGAATCGCAATGAATTTAAATAATATATGTACACAAAATAGATCTGTTAAAAAACAACACATTAAATGCATTAGTTACGAGATTGACCGCAGTTTTGATATATTACTCTTCAAGTAAAATTGTATTGTGTTCTACGAGCCGCTGGCGAATTTCGTAAAGAGAAAAACGTTAAAATTCCCTTCCTTCTCTGCCGTTCGACGATGGCCTTGAGTCAAATCAGTTGGGTTGAAGCAATCGGACGTCTAGCCACACTGAGGAGCTGTGATACAGCGAAACAGTTTGTCTGTGGATGACAATATATACAATTTTTTTATTTAATATATACACACATATATGTCTTGATCGATAGATAGATAGATAGATAGATAGATAGATATTAATAGTTTCAGATAGAATGATATGTTCTGACTCAGGTGTATGTGAGCAGAAAAGTATAGATAAAAAAATGTTTTTACGCCTTAACAACCTTTCATAGATTATTTAAAGCCAGAACATATTTTAAATTTAGTGGAAAACATTTGGATTCATAACTTTCATAAGGCTATTTAAGAGTAAGTGAATATAAATTCACGACCGGAATTAGAGCTTGGCTCTCCAAATTTCAATTCCGAGTCGCTATCCAATACACCACCGCACATCCATAATTACAGCAAATGGAATTCCCAAACACTACGATGAAAAGGGAGTAAGCTGTTAAAAAAGTGAGAGAATTTTTATATTTTTTTGTTAATAAAAAAGAATAAAAAAATAATCTGAAACGTTTGAAAATTAACCAAAGCGAAGAGGGAGAGAGAATGATTCAACGCGTGAGAAAAATGTCTGAAAATGGCGGAACTGACAAACGAACACAGTGAATAACCCAGCCCGGTATTTATTAGGATGAGTAATTCTAATCTATTTGCAATCAAATTTTCTTTGTGAAGTCAAAATCAGTCTTCGTGCCTTTATTGGTCGTTCATTTCTCGCTGGAAATCGCCAAACGTTTTAATGGACATTGAAAACATCTAGGAAATATAGTCATATAAACAACGTCGAGGAAAAGCCAAATAGATAGTATAAAAAACGGCGAAACCTAACATAGAGATGTACGAATCAATAAAATATGCGATGCTTATTAGCTACAAAATCGACTTTAAAATAAAATAAAAAAATACATCTTTTTATTTCCTCTAGGCTTTTCTACATATATTTATTTTTAGATGTCTACTCTTTTTTAGATGTCTACTCTTTTTTCCTCTTTTTCTTTTTTTACTTGTAATGTTTTATGATATATTTTTCTTTCTATCTTTTTTCTTTCTTCCTTTTGTTTTCTTTCATTCTTTCTTTCATTCTTTCTTTCTTCCTTTCTTTCTTTTAATCATTTTTCTTTCTTTCATTCTTACTTTCTTTTTTCACTCTTTCATTCTTTCTTTCATACTTTCTTTCTTTTATTCGTTCTTCCTTTCTTTGATTCTTTCTTTTTGTTTTTCTTTGATTCTTTCTTTCGTTCTTTCTTTTATTTCTTCTTTCTATCATTTATTCATTCATTCTTTTTTTCTTTCATTCTTTCTTTAATTCATTCTTTCTTTTCTTCTTTCTTTCTTTCTTTCTTTCTTTCTTTCTTTCTTTCTTTCTTTCTTTGGGTTAAATTTTTCTCTTTCTCTTTTATTTTTCCGTCAGGTATTTTATGTTATTTCTTTGCAATTTTTTTCCCTTATGTTTTGTCATTTTTAAATTTTGTCATACGTACATTTACATCAACATTTCATTTTTTTCAGTTTATTCTTTTTTTCGTTTTCAATTTCATTGTGTCTTTCTCTTTCTTACAGATTTTATTTCTTTTCTTTTTCAACACAGTTCTTTCTTTCTTTCTTTTTTCTTTGGTCATTTCTCTTTGCTCCTTTTCTAATTTTTCTTTTCTTTTTTCTTCCTTTTGGTTCGTTCGTTCCTTCATTTTTTGTTTCCCTGCTATCTTTGTATGTATATATATATATATATATATATATATATATATATATATATATATATATATATATATATATATATATGTGTGTGTGTGTGTGTGTGTGTGTGTGTGTGTGTGTGTGTGTGTGTGTGTGTGTGTGTGTTAGTTTCCTTTTGTCTGTGTTCATCCTTTCTTACCATTACCGTTGTTTCCTTCTTGCCTTTCTCAACATCTTCCATTCTTTCTTTCTGTCTTTCTTTCTTTTACCATTTCATTCTTTTTCTTTCTTTCTTTTTTGGGGAAATATCCGATTTTTCTTCATCTTCTATTCCACCTTATTATTTCCTTTATAATTTATTTGCTTCTTTGTCACTTTCTGTTTTCTGTTTATGTTTTATTCTTCTTTTATCATTCATTCTTTCATTTATCGTTTCTTTCTTTCTTTTTTAATGCCTTACTTCCTTTTATCAGTTTTTTTTTCATATTCCATTTATTCTTTTATTAATTCATTTTTCCTTCGTCATTACTTTATTTATTTCTTTGGCTATTTATGTTTTCTCTTCATCTTCCATTTATTCTTCCATTCATTCTCCAGTTCACCATTTCTTCCTTTCTTTTTCTTTCTTTCTTTCTTTATTTTTTGTCTTTCTTTCTTTTTTTTTCTGGTTCACTTTCCTTTTCTTCTTTCCTTAACGCTTCTCTCATTCCTTTATTTTTTTATTCATTTATTCTTCAAATCCTTCCTTCATTACTTTACGAATTAAAACACAAACCTTTCACTTTTTAAAACGTGTCTCTCTTTAAATGCTTTTTTTTAAGTTAGCTATTTTAAAAATATCATCTTCCTATTTTATTATTGTTCGCAATCTGCCACCTTTTCATTGTCGTTGGCAATAAACAAGATATTGAAATTCAGACAAAACATAAAACAATGTTATATGGCAACTCTGCACTTCCATGTCTTAAATCTAAAGTTTTAATTCTGATTTGCATTCTTTATTGCCAGTCACTACTTAAAGGTTTATAATATGGACAGAAAAGCAAACACCACCTTCTCGGTAGACTGAGTGCATACAGGAAAACGCATTTTTTCACAATAATTTCAATGGTTGAATCTAGTTAGGTTAGGTTAAGCTGATTAATTTAACCATATGTCAAATGTTGTTGGGTTATTCAATGATTAAATCTTGAGTCAAAACAATTGGTCTGGTTCTGCTTAAATCAATATGTAAATACGGTTCCGATTCATACATGAAAATCACGTTAAGCATTGTTCCCGTTTATGTTTGAGAGTGTAAGCATGGAAATGGATGCGGCCAATTTGTGGTAAGCCACGCCACTCTTGCAGGCGATGAACTTTGCAAATTCTAAACACCACTAAAATCGTAATAAATAAAACAAAAACAAAAGGTAATAATAAAAATCATTAAAAAGGACTCGTTTTCGACCAATTAAAAAATGACTACAGCGAATGCTTTTGAAAACGAGGTCTGATAATCGGTAAGAAAGAAAGGAGGACCGGGGTAATTATTTGGGTAGCTTTGTTAGCCTATATGAGAATGCAAATGAAATGAAGAGAAAAGATGAAAAGGTACCAGGAACCTACCCGGGAGTTACTAAACTGTAAGGTAATACAGCGAGTTATGCCTAGTATGTGGAGCTCTTGGACCAGTGCCAAAACATTAATATATATATATATAAATATAAAAGTGGACATGGAAGTCAGCACTTAGAGGCGACAGTCTGTTTCATGCTAGTGCAATCGTCAGGCGACTTATATATATATATATATATATATATATATATATATATATATATATATATATATATAGTAGTTGCAATGTAGTCGCCTGATGATTGCACTAGCATGAAACAGTCTGTTTCATGCTAGTGCAATCATCAGGCGACTTTATATATATATATATAGTAGTCGCTATGTAGTCGTCTGACGATTGCACTAGCATGAAACAGACTGTCGCCTTTAAGTGCTGACTTCCATGTCCACTTTTATATTTACACACGCTCTATCTCTGATATTGAGAACTTTATCCCATAAATATAGCACATTTTAAGACTATATTTCTTCATATATATATATATATATATATATATATATATATATATATATATAGATAGATAGATAGATAGATAGAGTCGCCTGACGATTGCACTAGCATGAAACAGACTGTCGCCTCTAAGTGCTGACTTCCATGTCCACTTTTATATTTAAATATATATATATATATATATATATATGTATATATAAATAAAAAGGAAAGAACAGTAAGATATAAAATCCGGTGTTCTTATAGATATTTTTATTTTTACACAATAGTGCTCTATGTAAATTTAAATTTAGAGAGCATTACTATTATAAATTAATAGATTTAAAATATGGTTTTACCGCTACACAGTGATAACCATGTTTCAGAAATGGAAGCTAAAGCCCCTGAATTTAATTTTGTTATTAAACCAAAGACATTAGTTCCATTTCCTCATCAAGCGAATTTTACTTTTTAACCGTAAATATTAAAAAGTAAGTTACTCCAAAATTCGCTTGATGAGGAAATGGAACTAATGTCTTTGGTTTAATAACAAAATTAAATTCAGGGGCTTTAGCTTCCATTTCTGAAACATGGTTATCACTGTGTAGCGGTAAAACCATATTTTAAATCTATTAATTTATAATATATATATATATATATATATATATATATATATATATGTATGTATGTAAATTAGGAAATTGCGGAAAAGCTGAACATGGTTTGAGTAGGCATGAAAAAGTAATCACGTGAAAAAATAACGTGATTATTTCTGTGTGTGTTTTATAGGAATAAAGTGTCGCTACCAACACACGAGTTTAAACGTAGATCGCCAGTGAGCAAACACAGGCGATCTCATTGGATTAAGTGGGCCACGTGAACATAGAAAAAGCGCATGAGTTGAAAGTCACGTGACGTCTAAAGTGTCGCATTCCAATCTATCCTCTATTACTATACTGTCCGCTATTCTCTACTCTATTCCCTCCATATATATATATATATATATATATATATATATATATATATATATATATATATATATATATATATATATATATATATATATATATGAGCTGACATACCCTGTATTTTCCGGGAAAGCGGATGTTATCCCCAGTTCCCGTTCTTATATACTTTCTTCGGTTATCCGAAAGTAACAATTCAAAGTATGCAGCTCTGAAAAAGACTTTTGTGCGTTCACAGAAAATATATCTCTTAGGAGGGCTAGTATCAAAATAAATTTACGATAGATGTACAAATAGACTGGCATATAGTTGCAGAATAAACCTGCAGATAGATTTATATATAGATTTACAAATAGAATAACATATTGATTAACAAATGATCAACCACACTGACAAATAGTACAGTTAAAGTATAAACACGTGATAATTAGCCTAGTAACAAACTTGATGTTAGTTTAACATGTATGTTAAGTTTCATCAATTTTGGTTTACGAATTTTAGATGACATTTTGTTTCAGAAAGAGAGACAGAAAATTTCATTTATATATATTATATATACATTTCAATATTGAATGAGGTGAAAAGTTTAAAAATTGTTCTTTATTTTATTAAATTTTCGATTTCAGTTTCGCTTTTCGTTGCGATTTGAATTGATATCGTTTAGTTAAACCGTCGTAATTAAAAGTAAAACTTAATGGGGAAGGGTACGTGGCTCATGCTGATTAAGGACGTTTGTTCTTTTTTAAAAAAGGGCATCTATTTCCACAGCTGACTTTTTATTTTTTGCTCAGACGTTATATAGCACGAAAGTGTCTTTCAAACAGGTTGCTGTTCCCCAGACGCCAACAACCACAACCGCGATATGCTTTTTAAGTATAGTTTCAATGATGAGCTTGGTTAAAATTTCTATTCGCAAATAAGTTCAATTTAAATGTTATTTTGCGTTTAAATGATCGAGACAAATTATTTTTATTTAATAAAATCGAATCTAAAGAATTTAAGGCTGCACATGCCGAAATTTGAAACGTATTAACTTTGCGCAATGTAAACGAATTAATTATTTTGCAATGTAAACACACCACAGAGAAATAGCTTGCTGAATTAATATGTTAAATAAAGATTTTATTTAGAAAATAACCTGCGATTCGTTTAGATTTTATCAACTATTCTTTTAAAATCGAACAAAAATCCATATTGGTCTGGAATTTTAAGCTTTGCAAGAGTTATATTATTGCGTAACATTTCGTAACGTGCATGTATTTAAATTTGTCTAAAAAGTTTGCAAGACAAATTATCTCCCTTGCTTATAAACACAGTAAACGGAGTTTCGCGTAAGACCCGGCGACGAGCTGCTCTAGGGGTCCTAGGGGTCCCATTATATATTTTTTTAATAAAAAAACAAAAACTAATTAGCCTAGTAACAAAGAGGATATTAGTTTAACAAGTATGCAAAGTTTCATCAGTATTGGTTAAAAGGATTAGGCGGCGACTTGATTTAGATAAACTGACAGAAATTGCCACACACACACACACACGCGCACACACACACGCACACGGACACACACACACACACACACACACACACACACACACACACACACACACATATATATATATATATATATATTATAAATTAATAGATTTAAAATATGGTTTTACCGCTACACAGTGATAACCATGTTTCAGAAATGGAAGCTAAAGCCCTTGAATTTAATTTTGTTATTAAACCAAAGACATTAGTTCCATTTCCTCATCAAGCGAATTTTGGAGTAACTTACTTTTTAAAATTTACGGTTGTTAACGGCACAACGAAAATTAAAAATTGAACCCTCTACCACCCCTTGTCTAGATGAATGGATTTATCGGTAACCTTGGAAACCCTCAAACTATGAATCTTTCCTGTGCCGTTAACAACCGTAAATTTTAAAAAGTAAGTTACTCCAAAATTCGCTTGATGAGGAAATGGAACTAATGTCTTTGGTTTAATAACAAAATTAAATTCAGGGGCTTTAGCTTCCATTTCTGAAACATGGTTATCACTGTGTAGCGGTAAAACCATATTTTAAATCTATTAATTTATAATATTAATGCTCTGTAAATTTAAATTTACATAGAGCACTATTGTGTAAAAATAAAAATATCTATAAGAACACCGGATTTTATATCTTACTGTTCTTTCCTTTTTATTTATATATATATATATATATATATATATATATATATATATATATATATATATATATATATATATATATATTTATATATATATATATATATATATATATATATTTATATATATATATATATATATATATATATATATATATATATATATATATATATATATATATATATATATATATATGCGCGTTTCGTCATTTAGGACTGTATCGAACTAAGTTTATGTTTACATTGATGACTACACATGCGCACGAACATGAGGAGACTCTGGAAGTTCTAAATGTATTTATTTTTTAAAGTGTTTTGGGTCTGTAATCTAGCCTATTTCATTTAAATATTTTTTTGATTTTATTTACATCACCTTTATTATTAAATATTCCACATTGTGATAACAGAAGAATATTCAAACGTTCTAAGATGTGAAATATCTTTGAATGGTGATGAAACGGCAGAATTTTATTATTTTAGTTATTGGTAGGGAGAAGTTTATCTTTCATTATGTTACATAAGATGTTTTAAGAGGTTTAAACATTTTTCAATCGGGACGTAAAGTTATATCTAGACTGGTTATGAGTGTCAGTAATATGTTTCCCTTAATTTTTCAACTAGGTTACCTGACTTTTTTTTAAATCTGATTTTTTATGAAGAGGAGAATTATATTAAAAATACTTCTATGCTCCTCCAATACACTATTTTATATTCAGTGAAAAAAAAAATGCTCATAAATTATTCTCAAATAAAAAGCGGCCCCTCCTAATAAATTCGACAAATCAAAAAAATATATTGTTCTACTCACTAACTCTATCACAACTACAACTGAAAAGAATTTTTCTAAACTTAGCATAAAATTTATCAGAACTACTTGTCTTTATCAACACAAATCAGAACAATAACCTAACAATTTGAAGAAGTTCACTCTATTACCGGTAACTATTGACAGAAAGAGTACATTGGAGAAACCTAAAGAGGTTTAAACAAAAGATTATATGAACAGGGATCTTTTACAAAACAACCCATAAAACGCATTAGTTGCTCACCCTAACGAGACTGACCACAATTTTGACAGAAACAATTCACGAAAAAGAAAAAGTTTAGAAAGTGATTTAGTCAACTCTTCATCCACAGTAAATTTGCATCCATTTCACCATTCTTGATAGATTTTCTATTATCACATTCTGGAATATTTAAAAACAAAGTGGGTGGAAATATAAACAAAAAGAACCTAAATGAAATCGCCTAGATTATAAATTTAAAACATTTAAAAATTTAGAATTTCCAGCGTCTCTCTTAGCTCTGTGTGGTTGCTCCAACGTAAAGAAACAATGAAATACTGAAGCACGAAACGCGTCACAGGAAAACTTTTCCCACATCCATTGCTCCTCTAATATATATATATATATATATATATATATATATATATATATATATATATATATATATATGTATGTGTGTGTGTGTGTGTGTGTGTGTGCGTGCGTGCGTGTCTGTGTATACTACAGGGTAGCGGAATGAGCTTTAAGTCGAGAAGAAATATTACAATCAGTTAAGGAATTGATTCAAGAACAGGATTTTATATTTGGGGTTATTTTTTATTTATTTATTTCTGACAATATGGGACCCGAAAAATGTAAACATTTTACTTAAAAAATGCATCAGTAAAAACATGAAAAGATTAGCTTAGCAAAATTCAATTATAATGCAGCTACCTGTAAACGAAGGAATTACTCAAAAATAGTAATTCAGATAATCAGCTTATACATGTGTGTGTGTGTGTATGTGTGTGGGTACAAAAAGTTTTCAAAGTGAATTTTCTATATAAAATTTGAATAAGGCAGGTGCTTACCCTTCCAGTTGATCCCAAATGTTTTTTTTTCTCTGAACCGCATCTTCGGAATCGTTTGTAACATACAATAAAAGTAATTTAAACTGCCCTCTTGACCGTACTAACATCTTGACTAGTGTTTACCAAACATTTTCGCGCCTCATTTTCGCGCCTCACCAAATTTTATGTGGTAAGAAGTACATTAGTTAAAAAAAACAAAACAAAAAAAAAAACAGAGAGAGGTTTAAAGGATATAAACCACTTAATCAAAGTCAGAAGATTATCATTGATAACACTCTCCTCCAATTTGCGGATCCTAGTTACTATATTCTTAATAGTTGATATAATGCAAAATTATCACAATGATAATGTAACTCTATTTGATAATAGAGGGTTTCCCTTGTCAAGACTATAAGTTATGGGAATGGACGAATAAGAGCATAACATAGTCATAGCTAGAAAACAGCTTTGAAGGATTTTATATTTCGTCTACGAATAAATAGAAGGATTGGAATTCTCATTATAATAACTGCTGTGGTTCACAAACATTTTTTTCTCTGAGCCGCATTTTCGGAACGAAAATTTGCCCACGCATCATCAATTTTTTATGCGATAAAAAGTACATTTAAAAATTTTAAAAAAATGAGTGAGGATTAAAGGGAGATAATTGTAGATGCGAAGTTGGAAGATTATCATTGATAACTCTCTCCTCCAATTTGCTGACCCTAGTTACTATAATCTTAATAGTTGATATAATGCAAAAATATCGCAATGATAAGATTGATCAATAATTATTTATAATTATACTGGGACTCATGCATGTAATTACAAGGAATCTATAATAATATTTTAAATTTTGAAATCATATTTATTTTTGCCATATGGATTTTTAAATACTGTTTCTAAATCTTTGATTGTCTTTTAATCATCCTACCTCAAATGTTACCGTCTTCCGCTGCACCTATGAGGTGCACCGCATCGTTCGGAAAACACTGCGGGTTTACGAAACCAATTCTGCAAAGAACTTTGTACAAAATTTTGTCATATGCACTTAATATTTAAAATAAAATGTCATTCCACAAATTTTATGTAGAATTCAGTATTTAACATCTCCACATATTAAAAAACTGACCGACAAGAACTCCTGGCTTCTCTGTCTCTCTCACACACCAATATATACATATATATGTATGTTGTGTGTATTCATGTGTATATGCATCTATGTATTAAAAAAATCTTATCGATGAAAACTCAACAAACAATTTAGTGTAGTCCCAAACTTTCGATCGTCAGTGTGCGTGCGTATATACATACATACATACATGCATATATATATATATATATATATATATATATATATATATATATATATATATATATATATAGATAGATAGATAGATATATGTATGTATGTATGTATGTTTGTGTGTGTGCGTGTATGTGCGTATTCATTCATTCACTCATTCATTCCAGCGTGTCCTATTAATATCGACCGACATGCTATGATTGTTTAATTCTTATTACACATTTCATGCTGTTGTGCCTCCTGACTAAATTTATGGAGGAACTGTCCAAATGTTAGCATAGATTTTAAAAATTATTTCCAATTCGTTCGACCATATCTGATCATTATAAGAAACATTAATACTATCACTTAAACGAAGGAAATGCTTTTATTAGCCTTATTCTGGCATTTCTTATGAATGCTTTTAGAAATTATTCGAATGAAGCTAATAAAAGGTTTTCCCAACTGAAAATGATTAGATATGGTTGGAAATATTTTGAACTTTGTATCGCATCCTCATAAATTTGATGTGAGATAGCTTAGTATAAATATACACAGGCTGCGATGGATAAATTGTCGTCTAAATTACGCGAAATGAAAATAACATTGACGTCACATTTTAATCGATATATTTAAGAAAATTTCACAAAAAAACTTCTTCAAATACTAAAGAGTATATTCATTTAATGAAGTCGCCATTGGCGTAAAGCAAAGCCCCCACACGACTTCGGAATCTCCTTCAACTTTTCTGGACGGTCTCTTTGTTTAAGTTGGTGAAGGTTGTCATAATCCTTGCTTTCAGTTAATGTTTGGTGTTAAAAGGGGTTTTGGTGTTGCAAGAGTTGGTCTCTCGCTCAACTGCAACCCACACATAAGTTAGGTGGTCAGATGTCAGGCTCATGTGGTCGCAGAATCTGTGTGACAGCCATGGCTGGGTTCTCCTGATTGTTTGGTATGGTGCAGACTACTATTGCCAGGCATAGGGTATTCCAGCAGCCAAACATTTGACCCAGGGCAGCACTACCTCCTCAAGGCACTTGATTTATAGGCCTCCGTCTTATGTCTGAGGCTCTGTGGGAAGATGAATGGATCTAGTGATCACTCTAAGCACGATATGTTGTTGACCGTATATATCATCCAATTCTTTCCGAACCCTCTGCACTTCCTCAGATTGACACCCAAACTCTGAAATGTTCGTATTGAAGCTCCCGACGAGAATGCCAAGCAATACTTCATGCCGTTCTCAATTTATGGTGAAGTGAATTGGGTCATGGTGATCTTTTTCTTACAGACGGTACACAACAGACACTATTATATTGTGCAGTTGTCAAAATAAAAAAATAAAAACAATTAAAAAAAAAACGAAGAACGCCCCTGCGCGAAATTGAAAATATAAAATAGCAGCAATTTAACCATCACCCCTGTGTGTCAAGGATCACTGGATAAAAGTTATTTAGATCCAGTGATTTGACCGAAAGAGTTGTGAGTTCAGTACCAAGCTACTGGAGTGGTGAACAAAAACATGTAGATTTGAGTTAAATTGAGATAACTGAGACATCTAGAAGAGGCATGGCACGTTTAACTAGAACAATCTGCCCCGGTGAACGAAATAAAGAAATGAAGAATGACAGGGCGTACAACGGCCGAAACGTCGTTAATATGGCAAAAAGATGACAATAGTCCGAAGAATGTAAATAGTGTATATATATATATATATATATATATATATATATATATAGGGTTTTGATGTATACGGAATAAATTATAGCATTCAACACCATCCTTTGATAAGACACCAGAAGTGTTGAAACAAAATGGTTATTTTTGTAGTAATTTTATAACATATTTATGTTATAATTTTCGAATAAATAATTATATATATATATATATATATATATATATATATATATATATATATATATATATATATATATATATATATATTATGTCATTCACAGACTGTATCACAGCTCCTCAGTGCGACTAGACATCCGAATGCCTCAAGCCAGGATTGAAACACAACTGATTAGGTGTCAGCCAGAGCTATCTTCACTCGGTAGAATTACACAACTAAATCTACCGTATAGTGTTTACAAATGTAAACAAATGTCGTGTGTGTGTGTATGTGTGTGTGTATGCGTGTGTGTATGTGTGTGTGTGTGTATGTGTGTGTGTGTGTGTGTGTGTATTTGTGTGTTTTTGTGTGTGGATGGATATTCCTGCTGTCTTTGGCGTATGAGGGTCTAACGTTTCTGCTACTATAAACAACACTCACTTGATTAGTTTATAGTGTTGAAAGCTAGCGTAAAACCATCGCAATTTTTATTTCGGAAGAAATGAATGCGTAGAACCGGCTCCTATCCTTTACCATCCTATCCCCAGATAGCCCTCCTCAGGTTTTGAATACAGAATTGGTTTCTTCTAGCCTAGTTGCCAACAAAGGCTAAAGAACTCAACCAGTCCTACTTGGTAAACCTTTGGCAAGGTTAGTAACGTGTGGGTGAACGGCTTAAATTAATAATAATGTAAGCAATACAGTTTTCGAAAAACGAAAATGTAGAGTAATTTAATGCATCAGATAATTAAAACCTCAATCTCTCGGTTACCGTAATTTTTACCAATTAGGTATCTTCAAAAAGATTTGAATTCCTGATGATAACTGATTGGTAGAAATCACAGTAGCAGAAATGTTGATGTTCTAATTATTTTATGGCTAACACATACACACACGCACCCCCCACACACACACACATATATATATATATATATATATATATATATATATATATATAATTTATTATAATATATATAATTATTATATATTATAATATATATATAATTTATTCGAAAATTATAACATAAATATGTTATAAAATCACTAGAAAAATAGCCACTTTGTTTCAATACTTCTGGTGTCTTATCAAGTGATGGGGTTAAATGTAGAATAAAGAGTTTTAGAAGGTTCAAATCGACCAAACACCCCTCGATATGGGAAACGCTGTTATATAAACTGCAATGGCCAATCAAAATATAAGTATATGAGAATTCCAAAAACTTGACAACAAACGTTGGTTATAATGAATGTTGAAACAAAATGGTTATAACCTTATTATAACCTTGGTTATAATAATATGTTTAAACAAAATGGCTATTTTTGTAGTGATTTTATAACATATTCATGTTATAATTTTCGAATAAATTATATTTGCTCTACTCTGTATTGAACACTCTTTTCAGAATAGTATTTTTGGTCATTGAAATGTATTTCCTATATACCAATCGTATACTTGTTATATATATATATATATATATATATATATATATATATATATATATATATATATATATATATATATATATATATATTTGTACCCTGGTACAAATTAATTGAAACAAAACGAATAATTCCGTTATTACTTTTTTTCGTATTTTTCCAATGAAAGATGACCCACGGAGTCGTTCCTTGCAGAATGTGCACAGATTCTCGATTGGATTGAAATCAGGAGAGATTCCTGGTTCAGTCTATAGAACTTTGATTTTCTCACTGGTAACTTGATGTAGCGTTACAATTTTCATACGCTTCCTTGGGGTAACATCCATTGCAGAATATCTGATCCAATCACGGATGATGCAATATTTTTCAAGTTCAAACAAAATTCATCATACACCCCGAAAATAGATCCATATTACTGTACACCACTGCAAATGACCTTTATCTGAGGAAAAAATAGAAATCGATTACACACTGTGACTCCAGTGGATATACTATACTGGCCGTTTAGTGAATGAAAGTAAACTAAAGCGGGTGTTTCAATTAACTTGCACAAAGGTATATATATATATATATATATATATATATATATATATATATATATATATATATATATATATATATATATATTTGTGTATTTAGGCAGCAATCCTTCTTTCATGCACATTTCATTAAAAACGACTGACAAGGTGCTTTTATTTAGTTTTTTATATAATTTCTCGTGCGATCTAATAAAGTTTTTCTTTTCAGGGGATAAATTATATAAAAACTGTCCGAATAGCATCATTCACTTGCAAAAAAAAGCTAAAAATAATGGAAGCCTTACTGATAAAAACAAACAAACCAACACTTAATAATATTAACTTTGAACATGGACATAATATCTTGACCGTGTTTTGAAACAAAAAAATGTATCACTTTATAAAACATACATATAACAAACTATTTCTATTTCTAATTCTAACAGTTGAAATATAATCCTTGAAAATGGCTAAATGTATAGCCGAAAGCGCTCGGATAAAAAGAACATTCGGACAGTTTTTATATAATTTATCCTCTGAAAAGAAAAACTTTATTAGATCGAACGAGAAATTATATAAAAAACTAAATAAAAGCACCTTGTCAGTCGTTTTTAATGAAATGTGCATATATATATATATATATATATATATATATATATATATATATATATATATATATATATATATATATATATTTATATATATATATATATATATATATTAAGGGGTGTTATTTTCAATCTGACATTATTCCTTATTAATTTTGCGTTATATCTATTGGATAAGCATGTTTGATTGGACGCTATTTTTTTAAAATTGTCTATTACATCTAGCATTCTGCTGCTTTGAGAATAATTGTAAAGAAAATGCGCTCTATAGCAGTGGTTGAAAATGCGTTCTTCTTTTTAGTGGATAAAAAAAACTGGCAGTTTTTCTTTATTATCTCACTTGAATTCGAGGGTCGTTAAATATCTAAAGTTCAGGTTATTGTTTTATTTTAAAATACGTTCAGGAATCTTCCAGTTGAAAGAACAGGAACGGAAACGAAAACAATTGCTTAGAAAATATAGTTGGAAATCCGAGAAAAAACGGAACTCCTACATTTGTGTTATGGTCCAAGTTCCTTGTACCACGGTGATGAGCCAAGGTAGAACCAATGAAGAATAACTCGAACACAGATATATTACAAAGAGAAATATGTACAAAGAAGTAGAAGTATTAGTAACGACTATCAGGTTTGGTTAGAGTGAACTAGGTTGTCTCGACAAGTATCACTATTCCAATGTCTTACAGTAATCGTCTGACTCTGACTCTGAAGTATTTAGTGTCCTCCCCACGAGGGACAGATGTGGCACAAGGCCGGGTTTAAAGTGGGGTACCCGAGCCCGTAGGCTCGGCCAAAAAATAGCCCGTAGATCCCGTATAAACGGGATCGGGCTGGTCAACCTCCCCGAACGAGGCTCTGCCCTTCGGCGGAACCTCGTCCGGGTTCCTCTCTGCCCAAAGGCAGAGAGTTCCCCTCTGCCTCAGAGGCAGAGAGTTCGACCGTCTAGCCGAGTCGTCCAAAAAGAACTGACTCTGACTCTGAAGTATTTAGTGTCCTCCCCACGAGGGACAGATGTGGCACAAGGCCGGGTTTAAAGTGGGGTACCCGAGCCCGTAGGCTCGGCCAAAAAATAGCCCGTAGATCCCGTATAAACGGGATCGGGCTGGTCAACCTCCCCGAACGAGGCTCTGCCCTTCGGCGGAACCTCGTCCGGGTTCCTCTCTGCCCAAAGGCAGAGAGTTCCCCTCTGCCTCAGAGGCAGAGAGTTCGACCGTCTAGCCGAGTCGTCCAAAAAGAACTGACTCTGACTCTGAAGTATTTAGTGTCCTCCCCACGAGGGACAGATGTGGCACAAGGCCCGGTTTAAAGTGGGGTACCCGAGCCCGTAGGCTCGGCCAAAAAATAGCCCGTAGATCCCGTATTAACGGGATCGGGCCGGTCAACCTCCCCGAACGAGGCTCTGCCCTTCGGCGGAACCTCGTCCGGGTTCCTCTCTGCCCAAAGGCAGAGAGTTCCCCTCTGCCTCAGAGGCAGAGAGTTCGACCGTCTAGCCGAGTCGTCCAAAAAGAACTGACTCTGACTCTGAAATCTGCTCCCTCTTGAGGCGCAGTATTTATGATGTCCGGAATAGTCCATTATTATTATGGGTAAGTTACCATAATAATTAGTAAAATAAGCTTTACTAAAATCCCACAGAATAGTGCGTAGAGTGCTAGAAGATTGAGAAGACTTTTACTGTGACTTGATTTACAGTAAACACCCCCCTATTTATAATCAGAAAGATTTCCTATCGCGAAGGATATCCAGGAACAACTGACCACAGCACAGTTTGGCCGACTGGGAACAACAGAATGTTTGATAGAATACATACCCTATAGCACAGTATATACAGTGATCAATATGTCGCGCATTGAACTTCCATCGCGCTGATAACTGATTCGAACAAATGTCACATCGATTTTCACTGGAATTTCAGCGTTAATATTGATAGGAAAATCTAGGCAAATCGACCAAACATAATTGCGAAGAATTATGTTTAAAACGTGTCTTCAGATAATTGTTGCAGTCCCATCTGAAAAAAAAAGAACAAAAACAAAAAAAAACTCACCTTTTTTGAGTTTTTGACACTCTAAATAAATACAGTTATGTCGAGATTGAAATCAATTAAATGCGATATCTCAAGACAACAAAACTGTTTGATGATTTTTCGGCTTTGTGAATGATAGCAAAAGGGGAAAACAAATAAACGAACAAATTCCAGGAAGCCCTAAAATATGTGAATTGCAAAAAAATATCCTAATCGTGGGCACTTCTGAAATATAGCGTAGATTTCTTTCCACACAGTGACCACATTTACATATTTCTTTTCTCTCTGTTTGCATCTACTGATATAAACATCACGTTGAATCATATGGGTTACCATTCTCTGATTCAGACTAATAGATTCGCTAGACTGATTTAGCTAAATCGATCAGATATAATTATGAAAAATCGTGTCGAAAAGATGTCTTCTGGGAGATATTGCAGCCCTGGCCGACATAAACACATCTTTGTAAACGTTTGAGAAACTACCGTAAATTGCGGCGTACACATCGGATTTTCAAGCTTAAAAAGCATTCCAAAAACTAGTGGTCGACTTATATGGCAGGTATAAAATGCAGACCTTTACCACCGAGTTGTAAACAAGTGGAAGATCAATCCTAAATATTAGTGTACACTATTTACCTTAACCTTCAGCAGGCTGTCACGAATATATCTTACTAAAAGTTGTGTTTAGTGAAAATATTTGACATATTAACTCAAAAATTAATAAAAAACAATAATAAAATAGTAACACAAATTTCGTATTATGTTAACGTTATAGCACTAATCGCGTCCAACAGCTGATGCGACATATATAAACACTAACCGAAGCGATGTTTAACTCAGGCAGTCATTCACACAAGATGTCTGGAATGCATATCATCTTCACAAATTCATAATAATGATAGTAATATTTTATAGAAGTTGATCTTGACTTTAATGTGTTTCTCAGAAGACCTGACGAACTTTAAAAGTCTGCTAAGTTATACCGATACAATATACGGTACCTAACCGTGTGAGTTGTACGTTGTTTGCTGTAGATCGCGTATAGAGATGTATTACGGTAAATGTCTCGTTATACAGATAAGTTATGTGAACTCATGTAGTTTTTGTTATTGTATACTGTAGCCTAACATCATTTACCGGGAGGCCAAATATCTGAGCCACTGGTATCTTACCTTATGTTTGGGGGCCGACTTATACGGCAGGTATAGGTCTAACTTTGAACTAAAAATGTTGAGTTCGTAATTTACAATAAGTAAATATAAGGACACCGGAGATCGAAATCAGTAGAATGTAACAACTGAAAACAAACAACATTACTTGTTTTTTACTTAATTTCATCTCGAATTCAATAACAAGTTTCTCCATTTTGAGAAAGAGGTCTGGAATCAAAAAATTATTCCCAAAATGCGGTGTTTATTACGCATTAATGCTTTATGTAAACAGAAATGTACCTCTCAAGGCATTAATATATACAGAGCTATATCAATTGAATCCATCATCTTGAAAGTATTAATGAACGTTATATTAACTCGGCCTTCTTCGTTTTATGATAGTCAGTCAACGCCTCACGACTATGTCTGATAAGATTACAGTGATGGTATATCTGTCATCAAACTTTCTTACCTCTCGAATAGGAAACTGTATATGTATATTGTTGACCTCGCAGTAGCATATGACCACATCAATAGAGATTTCCATTTCTCATCCATTAAAAACACCTTTCAAGCTCGGTCTTTTGAAAATTTAAAAAAAAAATCTTTTTAAAAAATTCACATAAGTTACCTCCCTTGCATATTTATAATAATATTTATTATTTATAATATTTTGAATTTACGATGTTAGCGCATCCATAAAAATACAACCAGTAAAGTTGGTGTAGTGATTACTACTATGTTTGCCACGCCTACATTTTTCTCAACTGTGATTGGTCAAATAATAAATACTAACTATCACAGGACAATTTACTGATCGCATTCACCACACTGAATTTTTCCTACTGTTAATTCACAAACATGCTTTTGTTATAAAATCACCGATTGGGTAATTTTTCATCCAATCAGATACTTTTTTATGTTCTTTCAAAATTTCTCCCGCCGTTGTCCTGGGAGCCTACCGATAGTAATATAAACCAGGATTCGTTCCAAAAATAGACAGTAGAATCAGAACTCAGTAGAACTCAGCAACTCACACGCGTCTACACAGACTATTCACTCTACTCACTGCGCGCGCACACACACACACAGAACTTAAATATCATTCACCATCAGTTCTATGTAACAAGCCAAGTTGCAACAGATCTGTTAGTTATATATAATCCAAAACTGAATTACTACATGTTCTTCTGAAAACATCATTCTATCTAATACAGAACTTTGAACATTCTTATTCAGAAAACTTGTTTTATTACATTTAATCTTTCAGCTAACAGATAAAGGAAAACTACTGCTTCTTTCTTATTGTTTCACACATTACAAAAAATATTTTGTATTTGTTGATTTTAATATGTATTTTATCGTTGAAACAAAAATCGGTTTTCCATTGTTTTTCCTTAATTCAAAAATGTATAATTGTTAAATGCTATTCAACACGCAGCCACATCAATCTTTTCAACACAACCAGCATTTACAATGGTCTCAGATGAGGATTAAAGTACTTGGGAAAATAAAAATTATTTCTGCAACGACCAAGAAATTAATTCGTTGAATTGAAATGATTAAAATTAAAATACATAGACAGAATACGGCTAAATTATTTAATCAAACAAACACGCATACACGCACAAACATATATATAGACTTTGTGTATATATATATATATATATATATATATATATATATATATATATATATATATATATATATATATATATATATATATATACAAAGAGAGAGATAGGGAGGGGTGGATACCTATCGATATCATATGGGGAATGATATATCGAGTTACCTACCTTGCATCATCACATTTTCAGTATTCATCAACACAGGCGAAAGGGAATTATTTCTTTCAATTCGGCTTGATAAAAACAAATTAGTCTCACTTCTCGTTCATGTTCATATTTGTTGATGCGCACATTTATTTATGTATTTGACACAGATGCCATCTCTTTACTCATCTTTATATTTTTTTGTCATGAGATTTCTGTTTTTGCTGCATTGAATTTGTCTTCCTAATAATGTTATTCTAACTTAATAACTGAGGCAAGATTATCGTGTACTATAACAAACAAATGCATCCAGTGGAACATTAATTAACCGAACTAGAAAGGCGCGTAATATTTCACTCTGTTAGCTGATTCTTTCATAGAAAAGGAAGAATAAAACTTGTAAAAAAGCAACATCTTTGATAAAATCCAATGGAAAGTCTGGCTGTTGTTTCCAAAACCTTGGACATTTTATTTTATAAATAAAATCACATTAGATATCATTTAAATAATAAAAGTATATGGCGGACATTTCAAGAAATCATGGCACAATTTTTTAAAAAAATGTATGGAAATACATATGCAGGAAGTGAACACATTACAATGAAAAGGCCACGCCCATAAAAATAATGAGTATTTAGTTATTCAGTTATCAGTATTATTTTTAATTATTTCCGAGTTAAAACCTTCCTTTAAAGAAATCAGGGACGGTGCTTACAACCCTCGAGACCACTGATCTGAAAGCCCAAGTCTGATTGAGGGCACCGGCTAGTACTTTATGACCTTCCCTATCTTATACATATTTGCTTTTTACTGCTTACATTTATATACATTACAAATTAAACTGAGCAAAACTGACTATTAAAGGATTACAAATTTTTGCGAATTTTGACGTCATTCTGCTATTTTATTCTTTTCGGCTAACCTAAAAAAGTCCATAGAATGACGTCAAAATTCGCAGTTATTTTAATCTTTTAATAGTCAGTTTTGTTTCGTTTAATTTACAACGTATACACACACACACACACACACACACACACACACACACACACACACACACATATATATATATATATATCTTTGAATTTGTTTTGCTCAGGCTAAGACTCGAAAAAACACAATATAAAATTAGCTATTTTTTATTCATAATGTTGAACATGTAAAAATTATTCAACTTTTTAACAAGAAAAATCTCAAGTTGTTGTTTAAAACTGCCGTAAAACATTACTGCTTTGTTTAAGATAAAATGATCTATTATGGTGTGTCTCTAATATGTATTTCGATACACAATATTTATTTTCTATTTTTCTAATTGAATTGTTCACCTAATAATCCATTATTGTACATAATTCGGCTACAATAAAATGTGTATTTTGTATCAAAACTACGTTATAGAAATTGAGATGTAGTAGAGTGGAGGTCCTGTATCATATATTCGGCGCTGGGGGCAACAGTCCTTAGCACCGCTTCTCCTAACCGTTTTCTCTATAAAGAACAGCAATAAACCATTATCAGCGATCGGAGCCAGAACTTTCACCGATCACGATGAACGTGCCTCGTGTCTTGATCACCTATTGGGGCAAACTCAATCCAGACGTCAAGTGGAACGCGTAAATACACGCCATTGTTAAAGATACTGAAAAATAGTCGGTTCCTTGTACTGCTCAAGTAAGTACCTGACCCGTCCATGTGTCCCGTACCTTGACAAGAGCCAGATGAAGAAGAAAATGGTGTACTGCTGCCATATATGGACAGGAGCTTTCCAGTGTTCACTTTCCAGTCTCGATTTAGCAACAGGACGTCCTCGCGTAATTGTGGGAGGCGAATTGTACTCCACCCTACAACTCCTTTCACACAGATGAAACAACGGAAGTCTCTCTTCGCTCTGCCATTATTTCCATGGAAATTTTTCCTGAGTTCCGCCAGTTGTGACTTCCTGGTCTAAGACCCACCATGCCACGCAAATTGTGGAGAACCAACCTCATACACTTCGTATTCCATTAGGTGAGATATACTTCCTCTCGAGCATCTTCTTTCCACGAACCGCTGCTTTGCCGAAGCAACTCCCAAGAGAGTGCTTCCCCGATCACTGAAATCTTAACCTAGTTAAGTCGAGAAACAACATTTATCTTTTTTATATATCCGAATGAAATGTAACTCTTATTGTGTCATCCTCTATTTCGAATAGATTTTGGGTCTTGTACAGGGTGAACATCATTGTAAAAAAGTATACCGGGTTTTCTTTATTAGTGTTTGCTTGTATTTAAACACCTATCCTGAAGATTATTTGTCTTATTTTTAGTTTTTTCTGACCTAAAGTTGCATTTTTACTACTACTGCGTTTTATCAGTTGATAGTCTAGGTACAGCCTCATAAGCGCGATGGAAGAGGATAGCAGTTGAGGCGGAATGATCGAAAAACAATCAAAGATTTAGAAAAAAGATTTAAAAGAAATCATATGCCGAAAATAAATATGATTTCAAAATTTAAAATATTTTTATGGATTCCTTGTAATTGCATCCATGAGTCCCAGTACAAATAGTTATAAATAATTATTGACCAATTTTATCATTGTGATATTTTTTCATTATATCAACTATTAAGAATATAGTAACTAGGATCCGCAAATTGGAGGAGAGTGTTATCAATGATAATGTTCTGACTTCGAATTCGCGGTTATCTCCCTTTAATCCGCTCTCTGTTTTTTTTTTCTAAATGTGCTGAGCAAATGTTCATTCCAAAGACAGAGGAAAAAAATGGAATCCGCTGATGTTAATACAGTCAAGAAGGCATGTAGATTATTTTTATTGTATGTTAAAAACAATGACTTCATAATCTCCACGTATTTTAGACTTACATACTGATCTACATTTAATTATTCCTTGTGATATCTTATTTCGCAGTTATAAAACATTTTGATATTTGTGTTGGTTTATTTGTGTTATGTACGACTCGTTTGCATGTTGTTTTGCATTCTCGTATTTTTTGTCTAACGTTATATATAGTGATTTTCCAAGCGTAGCTTAAATGTGGCACAAGGCAAAAATAAAGGGGAACTAGTAAGGATCGAACTCATTACTCAGTCGTAATTGTTATAGCAAGACAAGCTTGCTAACCATTACACCGCCTCGATGTGCCCTAAATGATTTCTTAAGCGTAGCATCCAGTAAGGGTTGAATTCACTACTAATCAGTAATGACTCTAGCGAAACATTCTTGGTAATCATTATACGATCTCGAAGTGTCCACTAACGTTATATACATATTTAAATAAATTCTTAATTTTTTCGAACTTCTAAAAGACTAAATGTTGGTAATGCGGGGTACATTGCTGCACGGGGTAGATTGATGCACCACGTATATTCCAGAAATGGTAGTGACTATTCGTTTACAAGTGAAATTAGTGCAATGCCAGTTTAAGCTTTTCTGCTTCATTCCTGATTATGGTAAATCTCTGCGAATCGAACAAAATTTGGATAAAATCAGTGATTTTGCACGGTAAGTTAAATTCATTTGTAAATATTTTTCTGTCCTTTCATTATAATAAACTATGATGTGTCTTTAACCAAGTCCACTTGCCAAAGTTCTGTGACCAATATGGGTCTGGCACCATACTTTTGAAGATTTAGTTAGGTGGCGATGTAGGCCGATGCAAGAGAGGAAAAACGAAATTCTTACTGACACACTCGTCAAAATTTTTTTGTCAACCAAAAAACGATCATTGGCAAGAACATCTCAAGGAGGAATGGGACAACAAACTGGAAAGAGCCAAGAGCAAAGTGAAGAAAGCACCTCTCAGCAAAGGAATGGAAGTCTACCGGTGTATGTAACTTCAGATTGGGAACGTAAGGCAGTGTGTGCATTTATTGTTGTGGTGCATATGGGAATCCCCAGGATGGCGAGAGTAGTTCGTGTTGTGGAGGCTGGGCTCGTGGGGAAATATATATTGAAGTTACTCTGAGAATCTTTGTTTTTATTTGTCAGTAGTGCAAAGATGCTGATGAAAAGATTCCGACGAGTACCGATATATTTACTCATTTGTGTACGTTCCTGGGTTTATTATAATTTTATATTTACTTATATTGATTCAGAAATTCTTTTAGCGTCATTAAAAATAGCATCTAATCAAACATTTTGCTTTGTTATTCCTTTGCATCAAATTGTTTAGTCCTGCATCAACATGCCTCACCGGGTACATCAATGTTCCCCACAGGTGGAGCAGGTTGATGAATTTGACATATATGTATAATATTATGAAACGTACCCCGCCTTACCATATGCAATATTTACCGTATGTACTCGTGTAATGTGCGATGTTTATTTCAATTACAGCTGTACTTTTTGACTACAGTAAAAGGATATATAGTTGGGACAACCTTAGAGCCAGCAGCACATATGCTAATTTTATATCTGGTGTATGATGCGACCCCCTTAAAACTAGCTTCAAAATTAGTTCTTCAAATGTCGCATGATATGCGAATATATACCGTATATATATATATTCGGTTTGGTTTGTTTTTTTAAGGAATAAAATCCTTATGGATCATTTAATGCTGAAATTATAATTTTCTTGTGAGCTTTGGTATGTTTTGTTTTTTTTTTCAAAAATATATTGCTGGTAATTTTTCTCTTCCTTTGCTAATAATGTATCGCTGGTCATTTTTTTTACTATGAAAATCTATTGCTACAATTGACATGGCTGGATGTAACCGAAACCTCTATGCGAACAATTTCCTCTCGCACTTTTCGCCCGTGTAACTCTGGCCGTTTTCTTGCTTTCCAGTTAATTTTCATGTACAAAAGTTTAAATTCAATGTCAATCGTTATCTTTTGTCTTTTGAATTCTTTTATTTTATTTATTCTCGCTCTTTAATAGAAGATTTTTCTCATATTCTCTAGCACTCCGTAACCCTCTTGCGTCTTAGTGGCTTTATTGCCTTGCTTGGGATGAAATGATTTTAAAAATCCCGACATATTTTTGCAATCGTTAAGAAGATTTTCTTGTGAGGCATGATTGTAGTTTTTCAGACTCTGCATTTAATCAGTTTAAATATTTTAACAGTACATAAATTTTACCTATGCTTATGCATGACATATTTTACTGAAAGTGTAAACTAGTTTACACAATAATACATCATCCAATTAAAAAAAATGATGATGGGAATATTGGCTACATATTCAACCAATTGTTCTAGCAATCCTTATCTTTTGACTTGAGGTCTCTTGAGGTTCAAAGTTGAATGCAGCCCGTAAAACAAACAGACTCAAAACACGATAATAATAATAATAATAATAATAATAATAATAATAATGATAATAATAATAATAATAATAATAATAAAGGACTGACGTAACTATGTCAATACTTTTCAACCTTTAGTGAAGAACACCCTTCAAGAAAAGTCAGTTTTTTTTTCGAGAGTATGTCTGTTTTCTTCACGTTATTTTTAAAAATTTCTTACAGTTATAAAACTTTTATATTTGTAAGTAATGTTTAAACATGTTTAAAAAGCAATTTTTAAAAATTGCTTTCAAGTATGACATTTTTGTTCTTGTAAGCAATTTTTAAACATGTTTGAAAAACAATGTTTAAAAATTGCTTACAAGTATAAAACTTTTATGCTTGTAAGCAATTTTTAAACATTAAAAGTTACGTCAGTCATTTTGTTTATTTATTATTGTTGTTGTTGTTGTTGTTATTATTATTATTATTATTATTATTATTATTATTATTATTATTGTGTTTTGAGTCAGATTGTTTTCTGAAACACACGCGGAGAGTTACATGTGCAAACTATTAACGTCCTACCCCGGGGAAATGAACAAAATGACAGGAGAGTTCAATAAAATTTATACTAAACTATTTGATTAAATGCTCTTACTAATTAACAAGCGGAAAACTTCAAAATGGGCACGATCTCCATCACGATGCTCGACTTACAGTTGCATTCCATTCAGGCTGGTTGCGTTTCATTCGTTTTGTCACGTTCATTACCAGTACAGCCATTTTTTTCACAAGACAAGCCACGTTTGCACAAAGACTGGCATTGTTATATTTTTATACTTGGATGTAATTTCTAAATATAATTTCAAAACAGACATAATGTTGAAATACTGTTAGACATTGTTAAACACACGATTTTTTCTTTTCTTAGATGGCGCTTTTCTTCTAAGCATCATTATTATTATTAATGATAATAATAATCGAAGGAGTAATAATGTTAATATGCAATTAACAACATGCATGAAAACCTTACTGGTCGGATGGCAAGAAATATAAGTAATTTTATTAAACCTTTCAGGCTGACTGGTGGGTAAAGTGTCCGTAATGATTAGCCCTTTAAAACTCACACACGCGCGTGCGCACACACACAGAGAGAGAGAGAGAGAGAGAGAGAGAGAGAGAGAGAGAGAGAGAGAGAGAGAGAGAGAGAGAGAGAGAGACTTCCCCACATATATATATATGTTCAATTTAAATAACACATACGGGTCATATTTCTTTTACAAAGCTATTAACTTTAATATAGTATGGAAACGTTTTTTCACTTAACTGGGCAGTATTTACGTTAGGCTGACTTCGAAGTTTCGTGGTCACATTGTTATGTCACTACTCTTCAGAGCTGAGTTGGATTATTCTGCTGATAATTATTGATTTGTTGTGTTTATATATTGCGGTATGAGTGTGTTATTTTTACTATTTTCATTGGATGCGTTTCATGTTACACCTGGTTGTTGAATAATTTTCTCCCCCTTCCCTTTTTTTATTTGTTTTAATTTATTTTTTCTTCTTTCCTCGCCTTTTTCCTTTGACTTCTGGTTTACTATTATCTTCCGTATCATTTTTTTTTGGTTTATTGATTTTACCATTTATTTTAAAGTCACGGTTGAAATTTTTATGTGTGTATTATGTTTTTGCTGGAGTGTGTTTACGCTGGTGCCTATGTATCGGAAGAAAATTGTAAGGCAGAACTACAGAAAAAATAAGAACACAGATTATAGAAACCTTCAACACATTAGGATTCAAAATAGACATAAAATCTGACCTAAAAACTGTAAACGTCTTAGATGTAACATGTGTTGTTGCTTAGATTGAAATCTAGACAACAACACATGCAAACAGAAAGCATGAACAAAAACTTCAACGTATTCAAACACATACCCACATCCATAAACAAAAGAATATCAACAAATTCCAGCACCGTAAAAATATTCAATGAAAAAACATCAAACAAAAAAACATACGAAACATCATTAAGAAATTCGAACAAAATAGAATACACAAATGAAATCAAACCAAACGCAATAGGAAAAGAAATATAATCTGGTTCAACCCACCTTTTAATAATACAATAAAACAAAAATAGGAAAATTATTATTAACCCAAACACAGAAAAGTCTCAAAAATCATCAACAAAAACACAGTCAAAATTAGTTACAGCTGCATATATAATATGAAGAAAATAATAACCAAACACAATAAAAAATACACAACAAAGACAATAATAGTCACAACAACATTAATCAGCAAAACAGCAACTGCAATTGTCGAAACATAAACAATTGCACAATTACCAACAAATGTTTAACCAACAATATAATATATAAAGCTTTCTTAACAAATAAAACGAACACGAAAGAAAATACTTAGATAGGCGCTACAGAAACAACACTTAAAGAAAGATTTAATAATCACCAAGCGTAATTTAAAACTGGAAAATACAAAAACAACATAACACTATCAAAATACATATGGAACCTAAAAGAAAATAACACCATTACCAAATTCAAATGGGAAATTATTTTTTTAAAAATGCAGCGCCACATAGTAACAATAGCAGAAACTTTAAATTGTACCTGGAGGAAACATCAATAATCATCACCTTTAAAAACAAAAAAACTTACTAAAAATAAGAAAACTCAAATAATGGGGAAATGCAGACAATTAAACAAGTATCTACTTTGCTATTTAAATACTAATATAAATGAAATAAGCAATACAACGGAAAACTCAATCCCATCACAAACACAAACCACCATACCAACCCCAAGCACAAACCATCCAGAAAAGAGTAACCACAATATCAACATAATAATAATCAACAAAATAATATCAACCATACAAAACAATACAAAACCAACATATATAAATCACTACAACTACACTCTTTTCAAAACGCAAAAACACAAACATGATAAATATAAAACAGCGAAAATACTACAGCGAGAAAACACTATACAGTAGACACAAAGTGAACATTAAGTAAAGATAAATAATACAACCAACTAAAAATACATATACAGTTAACATCCGGATATAAGCGAATAGGAGCGCGAAAGTATAAACGCACGTGCATAAACACACGCACAATCACAAATACGCAGTCACACGCTCACGCACGAACACAACATATATACATACAGTCACAAGCATACACGTATGGGCCTGAGTATATATACATAATTGTATGTTTATGTATATGCATATATGCGCATACATGGGCATACGCATAAATACACGCACGCACAAACATACATACTCACAAAAAATCAACCGTTACGTTAAATTAAATAGACAAAACAATGGACAAAAATTAAATGGACAAAATGAAAAAAAATAGTATGAAACATTAGCAGTAAAGTAGAGGTCAACGGAAAAGTCGAGGAAAGAAGGAATAAACATAATAAAAAAAAATAAAAGAAGGGGAAGGGGAAGAAATGAAGTCAACAAGCAGGTAACATGAAAATTAACACTATATATATATATATATATATATATATATATATATATATATATATGCATAATCACTTTAAACGTTATTTTGGTGGATACTCGTATTTGAGTAGATGTCCATTTATTTATTTTGTCTACCCGCGGGAATATTTGTTCGAAAAATCTTTTTAAATATGCGCACCCCGGGAAGATTCGAAGCTGCGTTCCTCAAGCCAGAGTGGACCGTAGTTATATCCGACGTCCTCACGACCGACTCAGATATAAAGAATTTAACCGATTAGGCAAGCTTATATATATATATATATATATATATATATATATATATATATATATATATATATATATATATATATATATATATATATATATATATACATATATATATATACATATATATATATATATATATATATACATATATATATATATATACATATATATATATATATATATATATATATACATACATATATATATATATATACATATATATATATATATATACATATATATATATATATATATATACATATATATATATATATATATATACATATATATATATATATATATATATATATATATATATATATATATATATATTCAGTTGTAGTAATCTAATATTCATGCAACTGGATATGTTAGCGCAATCACAGATATTCATCATTTTTCACTAAGTACCGCGTACATAATATATACATATATATATATATACATATATATATATATACATATATATATATATATATATATATATATATATATATACATATATATATATACATATATATATATACACACATATATATATATATATATATATATACATATATATATATATATATATATATATATATATGTGTGTGTGTGTGTGTGTGTGCGCGAGAATTCCAAAAAGCATTTGTGTAATAATTTGAAGAACCAGAATTCATAATAATTAATAATATTTTTTTATTAAGATAAATAAATTGGAAATTATTTTTATCGCTACAGAATATTAAATAGATACGAATGGAGTAAACTAAGGCTATCGATCTATTGCATAAATAATTGGTCTAAACTGGTCTAAAGTCTTCTAAACGTCTTAATGACAAATTTAGCCGAATTCAAAGCATCGTATACATGAATGGAAGCTCACTGCTTTGGTCTAAAATTTGCCACCGTTTTGCCGAACAATGATATTACTGATTCTGTTAATTAAAAAAAATACTAACTTAATGATTCGGATTTCAGTAAATGATCCATTCAGGGTCTTATTACAGCCTTACTTGAAAAAAAAAACCCTAGTGATACTACACTTCCCCGGAAAGGAATATCAAATAACAAAAACATTCTTATATTCACTTCCGACATAGTCGCTGGTATTATAATTATAGATATACACACATCTCAACAAAACATTCAACATGTCTCGAAGAGGATAATATTTATTAAAAAAGAAATTAAAAAAAAAATGAGGACACTTCCTGGTTAAATCTTATTGAACATCACCCGAAAACAAACGTACTCTACAGATATACATTTTGTGTATTTTGGTAGCAATCCTTCTTTCATGCACATTTCATTGAACAAGTCAGACAAGGTGCTTTGATTTAGTTTTTTATACAATTTCTCATGTGATCTGTATTTTGGCTATACATTTAGCCATTTTCATGGTTGAGATATATTAAGTGTTAACAGGAAATAGTGTGTTGCATATATATATTTATATTATGTTTTCATTTTCAGATATTGTGTCCATTTAAATTTAAATGCCCATTAAGGAATTGTATTCCTGATCAATCAAATTTCGTAAATAATTATATAGTCCACACTACAACTTGTTTGACACGCAGACTCACTCTACACCTTTCTGACCATAGCTCAATTAGATCTTATTTAAATATTCATGGAGACCTACCGGACACTATTCGTAACATACTTGTTGGCAACACAAATATAATAGCATCATCTACATGCAAAAAAATAGGCTACAAATAATGGAAGCCTTATCAATAAAAACAAAAAACACAGCAACACTCAGTTGTATCAACTATGAACATGGACACATATTTAGACCGTGTTTTGAAAAAGAAAATATTATATAAATACAAATATGCAACACACTATTTCTTGTTAACGGTCAATATATTTAAATCTTGAAAATAGCTAAATGTATAGCCGAAAGCGCACGGATAAAAAGAACATTCGGACAGATTTAAATAATTTATCCTCCGAAAAGAAAAAAAATGTTAGATCACATGAGAAATTGTATAAAAAACTAAATCAAATCACCTTGTCTTTCTTATTCAATCAAATGTACATATATAAACCAGATATCCCAATGATACCTAATATATCAGGAATAGGTAGCGTCCCACATAAACTAAACGGCACACTAGCCAAAATTTTAACCATATTCCTTGGTACAATTCATTCCTCTAATATATATAAAAGAAGAATTAAAAAATATTGGCACAAAAAACAGATATATTCCCAGTTTAGATATAAAATCTCTGTATAAAAATGTTCCTGTAAAAAAATGCCTAAATTTACTAAAAACACTCCAAGATAATATTACCTATTCTTACAAAACAGATCATAAAAATATCCATTCAGTCACTAATTAATCTGTTTTATCTTCGATAGCAATCTTTATCTACAAGAATTTGGTTTAACGATCGGGTCCCCTCTTAGTAACGTTTTGGCTTGTTCTCCTTTTGGATTTTGCTTTTGATTTACTTTCTAGATTTTAGATAAAAGTTTTAAATAAATGAATCAAAAGCAGAAAAAATATTTATGACGATAAATGTTATTTTTTAATATTGAACGGAAAGATGTCAAAATGTGATGCAAGAATCCAAGTCCTGGTCTGTGCTGCTATTTATTCAGAGATGTGAGAAGAAGAGGAGTCATACCTTTCCGAAGGGTATTAGCACGTAAGTGAATGCAATGGATTCGACTGGAATTCGAACTCAACTCTCCGATTCTTCAGCCCGAGCCGCTATCCATTAGTCCACTCATCATAATAAAAGGAAATATGAAAGAAAAATGGTCGGAATATAAAGAATAACCATTTCTCGCACTGCATCTAAAAAACGTGAGGGCAAAATATTCAAAGTTGTAAAAGTTGAGCTGTTTTTATTGGCTGATTAATTTTTACAGTTTATCAACCTATTGCAGGTTATTTAAAACTAGAAAATATGTTTTGATTGTAAGAATTTTATTTTGTGATAATATTGGTTTAGTGATATAAATCTTACTAATTAACCCATAGTTTGGGGAAAATACATTTGGATTCATACATTTCCCAATGGTATTTGCGCGTAAGTGTAATTAACGAAGCCAACAGGAATTGGAACTCAGCTCTCCGATTAATAATTCCGTACCATTATTCATTACACCACCCTCACATCTAACCATACAGCACCTGGTATTCCCAAGCGGATACTCATCTAGGTATCAACCGTTGCTTAACTGTTGCTTCAACGTGATGTGGCCGTAAGTCTGTGTGAACTGTAATAAATATTTAAATCTGATGAAAAAGGAAAGAAAAAAGGAAAAGAAAAAAACGAGAGATTAAAAAAAAGAAAGAAGTCCAGAAAGACGAAGGAAGGAAGGAAGGAAGGAAGGAAGGAAGGAAGGAAGGAAGGAAGGAAGGAAGGGAAAAATGAAAGAAAAAAGGGATAAGAGGAAGAAGTTAAGAGTGGTAGACAAAGATAGAAAAGAAAGGAAGAATTAAAATTATAAAGAATGGAAAAATAAAGAAGGAACGAAGCAAAAATGAATGAAAAAATAAAAAGAATAAAGAGAGAAAAATGAAGAAAGAAAGAAAGAAAGAAAGAAAAGGAAGAAAAGAAAGAATTGGGATGGACAAAGAAAGAAATGTTTGGAGGGGCAAAGCATGAAAGATAGGGAGATGAACCCCCACCCAAAAAAAGAAATGAACCGAAAGAAGGCGAAAAGATGGATAGACAAAGAAATAATAAATAAATAAATAAATAAAAGGAAGAATGAAAGATAGATGTTGAAAG
>OZ038496.1:36257397-36299897 GCA_964036315.1 Acanthosepion esculentum | reverse complement strand
ACGAAACATTAACTTCGTAATTTAGCTTTGTAACATTTCTATAAAGAATTTCCTGACAATTGTCCTGAATGTCTTTCCTCTTCGTAACCGGTGATTGGCGCAATGAAATACTCTCCTGGAAGTTAGCATTAGCCATGCTGATAAAAGTCAAAATTAATCTTTTCTAAGACTGTTAAAAGATAGTAGTTTAGTTTTAGAGGTTAATAAAATCAAGAAGCCATTTCTTCCCCTAGTTAATAACAGACTGAAATCCTTTTTAGATGCCGGGTAGAATATTAATATTTAGTTACACATGCTGTTAAAAAGGTTAGCCTATTTGGTTACGACCTTACTGTTATATACTAATAAAGTGTCGCTGCCGACACTTGAGTTTGAAAATAGATCGCCAGTGCGCAAACACAGGCGATTCCATTATTGAATTAAGTAGACCACGTGAACATAGAGGAAACGCATATATGGGAGGTAGCATGTGTCTAATGGATCGCATTTCTAGTCTATCCTCTATTACTATTCGGATCAACATTCCTACTCTATCCTCTATTACTATACGGATCGCTATTTCTACTCTATCCTCTATTACTATACGGACCGCTATACTCTATTCACTATACTATTTCTCTATTCAGATCACTATACGGTATTTACTTTCCAACGAGTATTATCAAGCAATTACTATTAGTGCGAGTGTTATTCGAAAGCGTCTGACACCAGTATTGTTCAACGGCGTTACTATAATTTCATCTGCGATTACAAAGTCTATGCTACAACGAACATTAGAAAAGTGACAACGAGTATTCGTTGATATCACAAAAGTGGCAACGAGTGTTCGTGACATCAAAAAAACTTACTACTCAATGTAGGTTTTCCCTAGTGTGGTATTAATTTGTTTCAAATTATTACATTAATATGTATGCAGATTGCAAAATATATGCAGATTCCAAAATCAAACAAGTACAGCACTTTAAATATCTGGCAAGTGTTTTAACAGAGGCGGGAATGTTCGCCATCGAAATCGAAAGGGGCATTGGAATAGCGGAAGTTGCCTTCAAAACGCTAAGCAAAATATTAACAGACAGAAAAATCTCGTTAGAAACGAAGAAAATATTACATAAATGTAACGTAATGCTAATCCTATCTAGGTGGCAGTGAATGCTGAACAATTTCCTCACGGATGAAGAGACATGAGGCAACAGAGATGTCGTTCTACAGAAGCAATCAGATAATACCACGGATTGAATAGGTGACCTACAACTAGGCTTTATACGAAATGGAAACAAAAAGGACGCTTATATTTAACATCAGAAGAAGGCAGTTGAAATTTTTGAGCATATAATTTTCGAACCCTGCCGGTGAGCCATTTTTTTTGTTTTGTTTTCTTGACTCCACAGCCTCTTAAACGTAAAACTCTAAAAAAAAACAAAAAAAAACAAACAAAATCAAAATCGGTTAGTCTATTTCAAACAGAGGTATCCACTAAAATAACGTTTAATAAAGTAACAAAAACAAGTAAAAATAAAGATATATATATATATATATATATATATATATATATATATATATATATATATATATATATATATATATATATATGTGTGTGTGTGTGTGTGTGTGTGTGTGTGCGTGTATAACAAGTAAAAGTAAAGTAATATATATATATATATATATATATATATATATATATATATATATATATATATATATATATATATGAGAGAGACACCAATGTATTTCTCATCTGTGAGATGATGTTCACTTTGATTTATAATATGACAGATGTGAGAAAGGCCAAGATTACTGGTGGGTAAAATCACTCTCAGCCTCCCTCCACCTCGGATTTCCCTGATGACTTCCTTGAACAACTCTTAAAGTAACAGATGCAGATGGCTGTGTTATATTAATTAGCTAAGGATGCTGACATCATTTTAATTTCTGTTCGTATTTCCATCGCGCCTGTTACTTAAAAAAAGAAAAAAAAACAAACGTGTGTGTGTGTCTTGTGTTGCATCCAGCAAAGAAAACGTTTTCTTTGTTAAACATTCCCAATATTTTTTTAATACTGCTACTTTGAGTTCGAACCTACCGACTCGTATTTAAAAACACATTAATTTCGCTATTACTTCTTACAGGAGAAAACAGCGGTTTTGCTTTGCATTCTGTGGTCAATGTACTGACGATGAGGCGAACTATGCCGATGATATAGGGCCATAGACATTTATAGGTTGGATAATAATAGACTTGAACAGGAAATCAACATTCTCTGACAAGTATTCCAAGAAATAGGACTCAATAAAAATACTTCCAAAACAGAACCTATGATCTGAAAGCAGTGACGGCACCTAACCCTTAATCTATCATGAAAATCCAGGATCTGGAATTAGGAAATACTAAACACCTCGCAGGCCATGGAGTACCGATCAGCTATAACAAATTTAATATAGGAGTATCCGCGTCCTTGTGGGTGATGAATTATTTTCCCTCTTACTATCGTTTCCTCATAGACGAGACGAGACGCTGCAACCCTCTTGCTTCTCTATCGCTATTTTCATGGAAAGTTTTCGGATGAACTCCCCTCCTTAGTTTCACTAGTCCTATCCGTAACGGTTATGACGCACATTGTAGCGGACCACATTCATTTTCTTCGTATTCCTTTGGTGAGATGTATGTTTCACTCGACCAGCTTTTTACACCGAACAACTCTCTTGTGAAACCGCCTCCCAAAAGAATGCTTAACTTGTTTAACTCTAGAGTTAACCGCTATCTTATACACATATCCGCATAAATGTGACTCTTACTCTATAACGCACTACCAAAAGTGACCCACAGGCCATGCATGGTCGAAGTAAGAGGCAAGTTCACATTGTGATGTTCTGTAGGACAGATACAAGGCAACTTTAGATTTGAAGCGGTTAAGATACTAGCAATCGAAGATGCATCCGCTCGGCAGTCAGTTCAGCAGTCAGTTTCGCAAAGAAGTAGTTCTCTGAATGAAGATAACGGCATTGAACTTTCTCCTTATCAATGGAATACGAAAAGAATATGAATTATTCGACCCTGTGTACTTGGCATGGCAGGTCCTAGATTTTAAATGTTTGAACTGGTGGAATGAAGGAATGTAGCTAGTACGAAAATTTGCATTGGAAATAGCGATAGTCTTGTGAGGTACCGACTTTGGGAAGCGGTTTGATGGGTTAAAAATGATTAATCGCCCACAAAGCCTCATAAACGATTTACAAATCTTTCAAGGCTTGAAAGTGAGATAGGGAAGCAATACTAAAATTCTAAAGTGCATCTGTTAAAATGAGATGTCAGTGTTATGTTAATTTTTTCGTCATTCAGATGAAAATTTATCCATCTCGCCCTGTATATCTGTTAAAATGGAATGTCAGTGTTATTTTCCTTTTTTCGTCATTTAGACGACAATTTATCCATCGCAGCCTGTATATCAGGAGAAGACCGATTTTTTTTTCTGGAGCGGTTAAAGGAACACCGAATATTTTATCAGTATCTTTAGCGATATACATTATATATGGTCCATCGTTGAAGATGCTGGGAATATGGTCGATTTATTATATTAAGAGCGTAGACAAGTTTAGATACTAAGAATGTTGAACTGCTATCGAATACGAAAACTCTACTGGGAACAAATCAGCTGCATGCAGTGAATTCGCAAAAACAGAAAGGAGCAAGGATATGTTTCCCCACCTAATTTATTTAACCTCAAAGATATTGGGAGAGCTAAAAAATCTTTTGGCGAAAACGTGTGTCGGCCGGTAATAAGACCTGGTAATTTTATAAACTCTGTCGTAAGCATCTAGATGTATAGGTTAAATAAACGCCATGTTATCAAAAAATTTCCAGAAAAATTCTAATTCTGTTATCAAATTCACGCATTGGATTGTATCGTAAAAACCACGGTCTTCGAACAGTTCTTAATGGATCAAAATTCCCACCCCGTCATGTCTACTTTTGTATTTCTTATTATAGAACAGATGTTCACCTTTTCTCTCTCCCTTTCTCTCCTTCTTTCTCTCTTGCTCTCACTCTTTTTCTTAAGAGTCAGCATTTATTATTATTAGCCATAGCAGTATGATTTAGAAAAAGACATTAGTCTTAAGAAAATAGCAGTCGAGCGCAAATAAAGACGTCTGAAATATTTTTCCTGTTTTTTTTTTTGTTTTTTTTTTCTCTTCTTGCCGTAGGTTTGCAGACAGCTGACTTTCCGGCCCATCCATCATGGGGTATTAATGATCAAAATGTTACTGAGACAAGGAATTCAGTAGGGGAAGTAATGTTTTCTAGCCGTATACAAGCGTATGTGGTAGGAAATAGACATGAATGAACGAGGACAGGGGGGATAAAGGTAAAAGAAGGATTGTGTTATTAAAGGAGAGAGTGAGAGAGAGAAGATGGAAGCAAGAAGAGACGCGCGTTAAAGATGGAAATATTCGCAGCTTATGTCTTAATTAAAGAAAAAGATTTTTTAAAAGTTAAAAAGAAAATGGAAGAAATGATGAAGGTAAAAAAAATGAAAGAGCTAATGAAAAATAAAAGTATTAGCAAACGAAAAGAAAAAATGTATGAATAAATGACTAAAAGTGAAACAAAAGAAAGAAAGAAAAAAAGAAATTAAAAGGAAAGGAAGAAAGAAAAATAAAAGAAATTAGGAAGAAAGAAAAAGGAAGAAAGAAAGGAAATGAGACAGAAAGAAATAGAGAAAAAATAAAGAAAAAAGAAAGAAAAAAGAAAGAAAAGGAAAGAGAGAAGAAAGAAAGCAAATAAGACAATAAGAAAGAAAAAGAGAGAAAGAAATAAAAAAAGTAAAGAAAGACAGGAAATAAGAAAGAAAGAAAGAAAGAAAGAAAGAATGAAAAAGAAAAGAAAGAAAGAGATAAAGACAGAAAGGAATGAAAGAAAGGAAAGAAAGAAAAAGATAGAATGGAAAAAAAGAAAGGAAATGAAAAAGAGAAAATGTAAGAAGACCGTCCTCATTAAATTATATAAGAAATAAAAGAATGGTAGAAAGACATGAATAGTAAGTAAACCAAAATTCACAAAAAAGGTTTCCTCAGCTTGTGAAGGACATTTGTGTTGGACGTCGGTTTTTACCTAGATCCATAGAGTGGAATGGTTACCTATGTCGTGCTAGACAATGTTTCTCGCCAGAATCTATCTTAAATATTTATTAGTTTACCATTCGTCCTTGGTTTAAAAATTGCTGTCACATCTAGTCTGATGCTCCTACTATATCTTTAGATATTCTTGATAAAATTCAAAGAAAAATCTGCAATATTATTGGTCCTGACCTGGCATCTCGGATTCAATCACTTTCCCACCGCCGTAACATAGCTTCCCCGGGCCTTTTCTATAATGATTTTCATGGTAATTGTTCTGATGAACTTTCCGCTATGGCACGTAGACTAAAGAATTTAAACGCAGTACTAGAATAGAAGGAAGGGCTCAACATTTTACAGTTGAAATTAGTAAATGCAACCGTAAGTTCTATTTTGACAGTTTCTTCTATCACACTTCTGATTTGTGAAACTCACTTCCAGCTTCATGCTTCCCAGTAAACTTTTATCTTTAAAAATTTAAATGTAATATCAATCGTTATTTCTGTCTTCTTAATTCTTGTTCTTTTATTGTTCTCTCTCCTTAACAGTAGTTTTTCTCATATTCTCTAAACTTCGGTAATCCCTTGTGTCCTTGTGGTTTTATTGCCTTGCTTGTCGTGAATTGAAAAATTATCAACAAGAATTTTAATGCGTCTGTGATAAAAAAAATACATAGTCAAAATGGCTGAGTGCAACTTCTCTGAGCAGACGGTAATTGATTTTTTAATTTTTCAGAATTACCTTCTGCTTCTTTATGAAACAAATAATGCAATAAAATGTCTTGGAAAGTTGTCTAAACTGACTAAACATTAAGTTTTTGACACACGTATAACAGAGGACACACTGATTAACAACTGACTTCTGGAGAAATTGAAAGCAGATTTGAAAAATTCAGTTCATTTTTCTTTTGACGTTAGTTTTTATCCACTTAAATTAAAGGGCTTCTAAATGGTGTTGTTTTATGGATGTAAAACTTGTAGGTGATGAAGATATGTAAGATACATTACGGTTGACATTAGACTTGAAGACGTTAAGAGTTTTGTAGTCAGGAAAGTCTCCTCTTGGGTAAATGTTCAACAGCTCTGGGTAAGGGTGATGTCTGGCAGAGGTTAATCAGTGAATATCTCCCAGTGGAAGAAAATGCGTGTAGTTACATTCACCGACGAGCCGTTTACAGAGACTAGTGGATATGATCATAGGCGATGAGTAATCCGTTTTCTCAGCAAGGGCAGTCATGTTATTCTCAACTTTTTTCTGCATTTCGATTTGCTTTTGTTCTTGAAATGTTTTTAAACGAAAGACACTTTTTAACTCTGTGTGCGTTATTGCAATCGTCAAGCTGAATGTTGTGTTTGTTTCCATAACACTGACAACCATTTCAATAGCATTTTCAGTTTCACTCCAGTTTTCATCACAATCATCGTTACCTTGTTGCAGATGTGTCTCGTTGTCATCTTCGGGTTCTAGGGAGGATTCATTAAACTTAACGTCTTTACCTGTATTAACCCATTCTACGACATCATCAGAATTAATGTTGCACAACTGATTCTCTCTGTTAGCAATTTTTAAAGTTTCCTTCAGAAGGTGTACTTCTTCATTTTTGTTATATAACTCTACACTTATTATATCTTTCTTTTCTGTTGATGCCTTTTCATCAATTTCATTTTGTTCTTTTTGAAGCAATTTTTTCGATGCGCTTACAAGTGTTTCTGATTTCACAGACTCCCATGCATCATAACGGAGTCCCGCTAAAAGACATCATCTTTAATGTTAAAACTCTTTTGTAATTCTAATGGTTTGATACATTTTTGCATCATTTGCATCATGAAATGACACTTGTAATAACACTTCACATTCTTTATTACTGCCTGGTCCATTGGTTGAATAAGTGGTTTGACATTTGGTAGAAAATAAACAGCATAAATATTTCCGCAGTCTGATACAAGTTGAGATTTGTGTGGCTGAGCATTACAGTTGTCAAAGAACAGCAAACATTTCGTATTATCTCGTTGACCTAATGTTTTAAAATGTGAAAGAACCTCAGGAATAAATTGTGGAAAAAACACTCCTTAGATAGCTTTAGTCATCCAATCACTTTTTGGGGATTCATATTTTACGGATAGGTATACCAATCCTTGGAAAGCTCGAGGGCGTGCAGACGTTCCTATCACCAAGGGATTGATAATTTCGCCGGTGAGTTTTGACATTAATGTCCACTTATATATATATATATATATATATATATATATATATATATATATATATATATATATATATATATAGCAAATATTGTAGAGCAGGATATTTCTGGAAGATAACATTTTTAAGCTAAGCAAACTTGGTAATTATATTGCTATGTAATTATATATGCCATATACACTTTATAAATGAAATTATGAATGAAATTATCAAATATTTTAATTAAATTCGTATAATAATAATTATGAATACGATGTTTTGCGGAAACTATAATTATTATTCTCTGCAAGTTTCTTGAAGTGTGTATGGAAATTTCGCAAAATTCTTTTATTAGAGTATCATATATATATATATATATATATATATATATATATATATATATATATATATATATATAAACAAATGTGAGACAGGACAAATGGAGTAAAACCCGTTGTTTTTAGCATTTACTTTTTAAAAAATTATAATTATAATTATTATTATTATTATAAGAGATTATAATAAAAAATCTTTTGAAATCGCTATAAAAAAAGCTTTCATGTTTCAATACTATCATTGTGTTTCATCAGGCGATGGTAAGTAACCTTTACTTACCATCGCCTGAAGACATACAATCATATTATAGAAACATGAAAGCTTTTGTGTAGCGATTTCAAAATGTTGCCTTTCAAATTCATTGCAATAATAGATTCTACCAAATTTTCCTTATCATAAGCGATATATATCACCAATTACACCAATTTCATTTCTGTCATTTGTGCAAAAGATAAGCGTCAACAAGAGGAGATACAAATAGTTAATATTTTTTAGAAAAGCTAAGCAAGAAAAACAATATATTATTTTTCTAGGAAAAAGCACTGAAAATTCAGTTGTAAGAAAGTTTTAGCTTCAATTTTTCTCTGTACAAATACAGATATTTTACATGAATATTATTACAAATATTAGGTGCCTTTTTCCCAATTCTCATTTTAGTCTATACAACAAGTTTTTGTACAGAATCTTTCTAACAATTTTATTTTTACTTATATATTGCTGTATAGACTAAAATAAGAATTTCGAATGTTATCCAACATCGCTTGTGGAGGGAACAATAACTTTCATTTTAAGTTTAAGTTTTGGTTCCGAAACTTGTTAATTTCTGTGATGCGATGAGTACATATTTTGTAAATAATAATATTATAATGTTATTCATTACTGTGTATCCAGCACTGGTTTTAAAAATAAATACTGAAGAAATCTGGGTTATGAATCTGACTGTTCTTACTTTATACATACATACATACACATATATATATATATATATATATATATATATATATATATATATATATATATATATATATATATATATATATATATATAACCGGATGTAATGAGGACGAAAGTAAGATATATTTCTAACGTTCACAGCATTAATTCAAAAGAGGGCTCAATACCAATAGTAGAGAAATAATGTTTAAGTAAATTTAAAACAAAGCCAGAGCTGAATTGCATATATTATCAAAAACGTTTCCAATGGCTACTATAATCATCGTTTAAACTTATCCCTCCTTCATCCTTCATCGTCTTACGCTCTCCTGTTCCCACCATACCTCCCACAACCCTCACACTTGGGAGGCTTGGAAATGCGGTGACTAAACACTTGACCGTTGCTGTCGATTTAAATTTTTCGGATCGAATCATCACCTTAACACATCAGCAATCCTTCACCAAACTGCTATTGTTTCACTCTGTCACCCTTTTTCTTTCCTATTTTTTTTATCCTTATTCAACCACACTTAAATTTCTTTCAAACAAATATAAAAAAGGAAGTGCAGTTCCACGTGCGGCCTGCTTACAAACAGTATTGTTCATAAACATTTTGGTTCTCACCAGTCGAGTTGCAACTGAATGCACCGAAACGAAGTTGCATCTTTGTAGTGAGTAATTCTTTTTGTCTATATGAAAAAAATTATAATATATATATATATATATTATAATTTTTTTCATATATATATATATCAATGAACAAACAAATAATTAAATAACAAGTGTTTCCACAATTCTAATTATCGTCCGTCTCCCTATCAATATGTGAAAATATACAGCACTTTACTGAAAGTATGGAGCACCCAGTGAGTATCGATCTCCTTACACATTCTTAAAAAAGAAGGTGATGTCAAAAGTTAAAGAAAACTATTCTTAATTTATGCATGAAAAGGCGAACGAACATTTTCGTCAATAGAGAAGAAACCAAATATGTTAGCAAACAAAAGCATTAGAATTATCAAGCCACTAAGATATTTATATATATTAGTAACATATATTTTCTCCGCCATTATCATGTCGCCACAAAAACACCTAATGATAAGCTTGCAATATTCGGAACAGCTTCGATATTATGTGACTTAGGCTATAAAAGTCCAAACAAGTAATGGGTATTGAAAAAGACTATGATTGCCAGTTGAAGGTGGTTGAGAAGGAAGCCAGTCTGGGTAGGGAAGAAGCGCCTAGAGTTAGAAACGAAGAAGGCGAACGATTTGGATTTGTGGTTTGTAAGACAACAGCATATGCACGTAACGATGACTTGAGAACGATAAATGGATATCGACAGGGGGCAACTCATTACGAGACAGAGTAGTTTCGATTCTAGCAGCCGATTACGTCAAATATGACTGTAGGGAGGATTTAAGACACTTAAGAATTTCCGTTAACCGTTTTACGAAGTGTAAGCAACTGAGACTTTCTTCATATACTTTCTCCTACTCTAATCGTCTATCATGTCACACACGTACACACACTCCTATCCGCAAGCACACGCACACACAAGCACCCCCACCCACTTTTGTATACACACACACACACACACACACACACACACACACACACATATATATATATATATATATATATATATATATATATATATATATATATATATATATATATATATAACCGGTTAATGAAATTTGAGGAATAAAAATATAATAAAATAATAAAAATTATTGTCATGAAGACTGATGATATTTATTTTATATTAGCAGGCCTTTAATGAAACTTAGGCAGGAGGAGAAAGGTTTGAAAGCTTTTAAAGTCGGAATTTTCGGGCACGCCTCTGTCCTTTATCAACGAGACGAGGAATAGACGAAATACGAGTCTCTTTCCCCGGGGAAATTGTTGTTGTTGTGACGTTTTGGTCTTTTTTCGTGTGTAGTCGTACTATTTTAAGAAATTTGATAGTTTTGTCCGTGTAGTTTGTTACAGTTAGCACAGTGTGTGTGTGTGGGGGGGGGCGGTTGTAGGTTTATTTCTGTGGAAACTGCATTTTCTAAGTAAGCCTAAATCCCTGCTTAATCCTATATTATGTGAATCTAGTTTGGATATGTATTTTAACCCGGACTTTCGATATATATATATATATATATATATATATATATACAGGCACCTCCACTGAATTTTCGATACCTAAATTTTAAAATTAAATTTTAAAAATGAATTCTTGAAGATTTCATTCTAGTATTAATTGAAAGCTAAATGTTTAAATTTATTATTTCAAGTAAGTAAAATATTCCGACATATTTCAGATCGAAAATACATAGATTGGAATGTCAAATAATTGTTAGATTTTGTAAAATTTTCTTAAAAGCGTCCATTTTCTTAATGTTTAAGAAATTTGTAAGCAACGACATTTATTGGGTTTTAAATTCTTTAAAAAATAAATTATAGATTTGTGAGACGTTATTTGAGTAAAATTAGAAAATTTAAAGTTAAATTAATCTCTGATTTTTATTGATTTATGGAGAAACAATTAAGGTGATGACAGCTTTTATAGATGACCAGAAATGACATATTTACGACAACTAAGTGTTGTGGTCGGCCAGGGATAATTTTTCTTTTTTCTTTTTCCTTTCCCGTGTAAGCTCGAATTCCTTGTCGCCAAGTTCTTGTGGATTCCGGGATGAAATCCGGTATCAAATAATAACAAACGCCAAGAATGAATATAGGAAATAAATGTATTAGCGTAATAATACAAACTGGTAATACAGGTTAGTAGTTTTTAGAATGCGGGTTAGTAGGAAAATATATATATATAGGCTTTGGTATCGCCGTATCGCTGTATGAATTCTTACTGAGTCTACGGGCTCGTTACTGTGACTCTTGCACCGTCTGACTATCCAAACGTTTTCCTACCGACCGACTCGACTCTTCTGCTACTACCACTACTTGACTGTCCGGCTATTCACTGTCAGTAGTATATGTATACCCTGGGTGAGTCCATTTGTATAAAAAGGGGAGACCCCCCTCTACACCCCTTCTTAGATCCCTTTTGGGGGAGTTAGTTTTTTTTTCTTATGGTCGATAATCAGACGTTCGGTAAATTTTCTCTTCCTGTTTGACCTTCTGATTTCTGTGTCTTCCTGAGGTCTTTGAATCTCATTTTGTATTTGGTCAATATGTCTTCTGTGGCTAAACTTTTTGCCTTGTCCTGTGTACATCACATTTTCTAGTCCCTTAATTATTGTACCAGGTTCGAATGATCTCTTGAGTACAATAGGTGTATGCCGGTTTTTGTTCTTGTTCGGCAATAACGTATCACACACAGACTCTATTCTGCGGACAAACGGCGCGTTTCGCTTCTTTTTTTAAAGGTGGTTGGTCATTTGGTTTTAATTCAGTTCTAGCGGCAAACTTGTTACCTCGTCCCAAACCGCTCAAAAATACTTCGGGACATTGATTATGCAATTCTTCCTTTAACTTTGTCCCTTCTTATGGTTCGCACTTTATCTTCTTGAAAAAAGAACTGATAGATAAATCCCATACGTCGAACTTTTGTATCCAGTCTGTGCCCACCAGATTTTCTGTATCTTTAATTACGAATATCTTGAATTTTTTAGTTTTCCGTGGAATTTCACATTTAAGATCACTTCTCCTTCGAATTTTATACGCTTCCCTGTAACTGACTTAGCAATTTTCTGCGTATGTATCATGGTCGGTCTATTAAGCTTTCTCCATGTCTGTAGATTAATTATCGTTAGATCCGAACCTGTGTCTAGTCGTAATTTTATCTTTTTATTTAAAATTTCTAGTTCCACGTATTTTCTTATGTTAATATTGTCTCCGTCGTGCATTCTAGTAGCTCTTATCTTACTAGTAAATTTTCTGTTCCTACATTGGGATGCCTTGTGACCCATTTTTCCACACGCTAGACATTTTTTATATTTAAAACGACAATCCTTATTCAAGTGTAGTCCTCCACATCGATAACATGCATATGGGGGAGGGGGCTTATATTTGCTTAGATTTTTGTCATTATTTGTCCTATACGTTGTACTTTTTCCATTATTATAGATTTTTTGTTTTCTTTCCGGGGAGGGTGAAAAACGTAAACTTTTGTTCAACTTACGTATATGTGCTACTCCTGACTCCTCGATATCCTTCGAATTTTTTTTATACTTAGGCACTTTTGACAGTTTCTGATAATTTTTGTAGTGTTAATCATTTTGTAGTTTTGAAAGCATTCTTTTGCACATTTCTCTATCCTTAGCTGAGACTAACCCTTGTACAAAAATAAGACACTTGAAATTGTCCGGAGTTAATTCTGCCAACTTGAAGTCGTACTAATGTTCGTTCACGATTGCGGCGAACGTGGAATAGTCCTAATTTTTTTATAATAATCCTTTCTAGTTCTCCAATCAGTCTCTTGATGTTAAGATGAAATTCATCAAGGAATACGGCGTAGTTTCTTCCTACGCAAGTACTGTCGGTCTCCTCCGAGATCATCCTAAGAGGTGAATTACAAAGACAAACTTATTGAAAGTGCGATCGTTGTGATGGTGATTTTCGAAAACACGCGTGAACACGCTCTTTTATAATTATTTAAAATTTTTTAATTTATCCGTTTTAGCTATGGAATTTTTACCTGTATATATTACCTGTAAATATGGATTCTGTGTAGATGAGAAACTTTCTGCCTTGAAAAAATATTTGAAGAGAAATATTTAAAAAAATGTAATGGACTGCAGTACATGCAGCTCCGTCAATGAAATAAACGACTATTATTATCATGAAAAGAACAAATTTGTTATTCAGTCACTCAAGTTCCGTTTGCTTAAATCTGTGGCCATCAGACTGGAATCAAAATGCAGTATCTATTCTCCCTACCACTAATGGCTATGGGAATATCTGCCGTTTTCTTGCGGGAATATTCAGAATTCTTTGACCGAATAGCAGATGCTAATCTCGCTTGTAATTTATAAAATATTTCTACTAAAACAATTTTCAAGAAAATAGGTTAGTCGAGTCTACTAACTGTAATCGTTCTCTCTAGTATTAATGGCACCTTCCTTCCTACCATTTTGTTTGAAGTAGTGTAAAACGTCTTCGAGTTACGTGTGCTAACCATATTATTCGTTGCTGAAAGTCTGCCAGTATTTGGTTCCTCTTATTTGGTACAGATCTTTGTGATTCTACACCGTCAGTCCACGAGGTCCGTGTCTCTCCAAATCGTGAATAATCTGTTAACAGATTTCACTGTATTGGTCGGGACGAGCAGACATTAAATTGTCCAGAGTAACATGTAAATGGAATATTGAAGGAAAAATTATACTTGTGCTATTTCGAATTATTTTCCTCACATTGGTTGATATAGATGTTATTACAGACACAACATTTCGGCCAAGCTCGCTCTGGTCATCATCAGAGAATGATCACACAACCTCTGAAAACAATAAAGACTTAATTAATGCAAGACAAAATAATAAGCTTAAACTTGAAATTAAAATTTACTGTATTATCTTTAATAATTATCACAAGAATTACAGAGGATAAATATCAAGGAATTTAAACAAAATCTTGTAGAATTGAGTTAAAAGGAGATAACTGAGACATCTCGAAGAGATATGACACGTGGAACTAGAACAATCTACGCCGGTGGACGAAATAAATGTTTCACTTCTAAATTTAAATCACCTGAAGAAGACCAGAGCGTGCAACTGCCGAAACTTCGTGAATATGGAAGTAAAGATAAGGACAAAGTAAATAATATAAATAATTATTTGATATATAAAAAAATATATATATTGTTATACCATATATATATATATATATATATATATATATATATATATATATATATATATGTATGTATTGTAATCCACAGACACACTGTTTCGCTGTATCACAGCTCATCAGAGTCTCAAGCTGGGATAGAAAACCGACTAATTGGCATCAGTCGGAGATTATTGCCAGTACTAATTTTCTCAACTCTGCGTCTCTTTCCGATACCAGCATCTGAACAAACACCAAGCACTTAAAATTGTCTGTGCTTAATTCTGCCAGCTTGAATTCTTCACAATGCTTATTCACATTGGCTGCGTACGTTATATAGTCTTGTTCATCAGATTCAAACATTTCCACCTCTTGTGGAACAGAGATGTCTTTTTACTAAATAATTCACTTAATATATTTACCGCCTCGGTAAATGTCAACTTGCTAGTTTTTTTCTGTAAAATGTAGTTTACCAATTTGTTATGCTCAACAGTTCCTAATTTGCTTAAAAGAAGCCTAACCTTCTTTCCTTAAGACCACAAGTCGCAGTCCTCGTTATACACGTCCGTATATGTTTTATAATACTCCACAAAAGTTATCTGTTTATCTGGACTGTACGTGAATATTTCAATTGAATTCCATATTGTATTCTCTGGGAAAGAATCATTTTGTAGATTTTTCTCTTTCCACTTCTCAGTTATTTCCAGAATTTTGTTTTGAATCTCCTTATGCATCTGTTTCATTTATTGTTGGAATTGCATTTGTCTATTGAAAGTTTCCTCCTGTAGCTGCATCTGGAATGTTGTTTGTTGCTCTAATATTTTATTCTGTTGTTCCGACTGGAACTTAAAGAATTCCCGTAATAGACTTTTGCATTCCTCCATCTTCGCAAAAAGTTTAAATACTGTAGAGTGGGGGGGGGGCTACGAATTTGCAATTCGTGACCTATTTGAACAAACTGTATTATCGAGAAAAATATTTCTTTTCTCGACAGATTTTTTCGTCACTAAGTTGACGTCTTGGTTTGCGATAAACTTTTCCAAATTTTTTTAAAAACGTGAATCCAAGACTTTGTCGCCGAAATTATTGTGGCGAGCGAATTTTTTCTTCCTCCGTATGAGTGCGAGTCCTCGTCGCCAAATTTGTTGTAGAGTAATCTTGTTGTGGTCGTTGACTACTTTCGTATTCGACTAACTGTCGACTACTTGCGTCCAACATCGACAGTATTTACTGTACCCACCACGAGCGATAGATGTGGCACAAGGCCGAGTTTACTGTGGGTATTCCCCAGCCCGTAGGATCGGCCAAATAATGCCCATAGATCCCGTATAAACGGGATCGGGTTGGTCAACCTCCCCGAACGAGGCTCTGCCCTTCGGCGGAGCCTCGTCCGGGTTCCTCTATGCTCAGAGGCAGAGAGTTCGACCGCTAGCTGAGTCGACTGATATCGACTGACTCTCGTTCCTCTTACTACTCCTACTTATATTAAGTGGGAGAGTCTAATAACTATAGAATAGGTGTGTTTCACCATAACAGTTTTTCAGGGAGAGAAATAAAATGAGAAGATTTTAGTGCGGCGAAGAAAGTAAAGGAACAGAATGGCTGACGTACTATTTAAATGTTTGAAGATTGTAGTTGGCTAGAAATAAAGAAATCAGAAGGGAGGTCCGGAGGTGAGGGGTGCGAGAAAAGAAACTATTAGAATAGAAGTGGTGGTTGCAACTAGGTAGTGTGACAACAAGATGCTGAAACCTAGTTGCCAATAATAGTAGCATATTTAAATTCGTGCAGTTCAGGCATTTGTGAAAGGAACTGTAGTCATGAAAATATTTATCGAAAAGAAGGCGTAATGTCGGTGAAAAACGACTGAAGGCGAGATGCAAGGTAAAGGATGGACCACATTGCAAACTCTCTTTTGAATTTTGTCAAGAATTTCAAGGTTTATAGCAGGAACACTAGACCAGATATGGCAGTAATATTCAATGCATGGACGAAAGATAGATTTCTATAAGTGCAAGAAGGATTGTGATGAGAAAACATATCTGCCACGGCACAATGTCCCGGTTTTCCCAGCAGTAGAAGAAACAGCTGATTCAATATACTCGCGCCACTTCATGTCAGTGGAAAAAGTGAGTCCAGTAAAGCTTAGAGTGTTGCTCACCTGGAGTCTAGCATCAGCCATTCTGATGGCACACAGGAAACGCGATTGTGGTGATTAAATGAAATCAGTTTTGTTTTGAAGGCGTTAAAATTTCTTGCCCCAGAATGATCTATATATTCCTAAAATACACTGGTCTGGTCAACCGTGTTTTTATTTTTGCGAAACACAATTTTTGCTATTTTCATTGATATGTATTTTTAAGCGGGTGTATATGTAGCTTCTAAACCTTGTCCTCTAGTAGTCATTCTTATTTAATTAGGGAAGTGAATACGAACTCAAGCATAGCCGATCATGTACAGTATGAAAATATTAGTCATCAGCACTGTGCAGTTATGTAAATTAGAGAACACTGGACGGTCAGACATTTGCAAGAATTAGCACAAAACGATGAGAACATCTTTAGTAAGCCTGACAAATAAATAAATAAGATATAGGGGCCAATAATAAAGAAAAAAAGAGATATGACAGCAAAGCTTTAACAGTAATATTAGTAAGAAAAGGAAGTCTCGATGGATGTAGTCAAGCCTGACAAGCATTAGCAGCATTCGAAGCAAAAGGCTGTTGAACCATAACTGTGTAAGTTCTTCTTTTTGAATGTTTCTCCTAACAATTCTAAAGTGGAGGAAATGTATGGCGGGTCGACTCTGCGTGATAGTGTTGCAAAAGCCTGAGCTTGTGGAAAAAAAGAAATTGAACTCATGGAAATAGCGAAAGAGTAGCGATTGATTTGCAAAGTTGTGAAATAATTTGAACTAAAAAATAATGTCGGATAAAGAAACAAGGAATTTCCTTCAAATTAACTTGGTTACGTTTAGGATACGAAAAAATGAGCAGGTACGGGCTTTTAAAATGATTAGTTCGAGAGGATAGAAGTTCTTTGAAAGAATGATCAAATCTTGCCGGGCTGTGATGCTCTCTTTGGCCGAGCGGTCTAAACCACACCGGTTAAGACAGTGGTCTCTACTACAAAGAAGGACCCAAGTTCGAACACTGCCGGAGGGCATAATTTCTTTATAAAGCTCTTAAATTGTGCAGACCGGTACACGTAATTCATACTTAAAAAGACAGATATGTGTACCCACAAAATATCTTTTAGATTAGTTAAAAATCTGTCTCTATATCTATCTATCTATATTTAGGCAGGGTATCTTCATTCAGACATGTCTCATTGAATAATATAGGAATATTATGTTTAATTTATAATAATACTTTCTAGTTCTTGTAATCAGTTTCTTGATGTTAAGATGAAATTCTTCAAGGAAGGTGGCGTAGTTTCATCCCACCAAAGTACTTTCGCTCTCATTCGAGATCATCCACAGGGGTGAATTACAAAGATGATTATTTAACCGATGCTTGAGGGAGGTCTGTAGAAAATGTCAAGAGTATGCACGGTTTTCAAGAACGCAGGTGAGCGTTCGTACCTCTCTATGTATAGAGCCATCTGTCTTTTCAGTATCATTAGCAATCTTTTTGAGGCGATAATCAACTAGAAGGATTTTGAGGACTTAGATAAATACAGCCTGTTGAGCGACAAGCAGTACAAGTTTTGATCGTTTCGATCCACTGCTGATGTCCTTACTACCATCACTCACAGAATCAATGAGGCACTAGAAAACATATATACCCCAAGGGCCATAGCTTTACATGTTTCGAATTCAAAGGCCTTAACAAGGTGTAGTACAAAGGATTGTAGCTCTCTAGTTATGAATCACAGGAAGAATCTTAATAATAAAGTCCTTCTTAACAGGTAGATCTCTGAATACAGTTGTTAACATCCAGTCCTCCGGGGCTTACCAATCAATGCAGGCGTCTCCCATGGGTCACTTACCGAACAAACACTCTGTCTAAGTGTATACTCACATTATTTGTGAATATCTATGCTGATAATACGGCGATAAACGAGTGCACATTTAAAACACGCGATGACCAGAGATTGGCGGCTGATCTCTCATCCGATCTCGCTCTAACATCTCAGTGGGTGAAAAATATGAGGTTATATTCAATTCCTCGAAAATAAAACCTGTTACATTCCGTTATCGCCGATCGAACACCGGACTACCATCACTCACGATGAAGGAATGCGTCCTCAATGAGACTTCGTACCTTTAGAGACTGTTGGGGTTAAAATTAACCCCAGACCTCAACTGAAACGTCACTAAAGATGCAGGATAAATGGTTGGTTCCCTGTACCGCTGTAGTAAGTAACTGACTCGGCGTGCTATCTTCTATATTTAGAAGAGCCAGATGAGGCCTAAAATGGAGTACTGCTGACATATTTGGTCAGGAGCGGCCCAGTCTTAACTTTCCAGTTTCGATAGGGTTCAAAAGTGTCTCTGCGTCCTTCTGGGTGAAGAAATTATTTTCCAACTTGCAAGCCATCTCTCAGACATGGGATTTGGCATGCGTCTCACTGCTTTCTTGCTACTTCCATGGAAAGTGCTCGGACGAATTGCATTCATTGCTTCCGCTATTCTAACATTCATGGATAGAGCCCGCCATACCACTCACATTCCCACCATATTCCATTAGCGGAAAGTTGCACTCAAGCAGCTTCTTCCCGAGTGCCATTGCTCTGTGGAACCGAATCCCCAGTGGAAGTTTCCCAAATGACTACAATCTTCACCTGTTCAAGTTTAGAGTTAACCGTAATCTTTCCCGCATAATCTTTGCCTCTTACTTTATATTCGACCTCGAATGCCTCCCCCCACTGGACCTTGTACAGGGTGAGCCACACAGTAAATAAATTCCTGTACATGTTATCGCTCTTTCTAATATTGATGAAGGTTTCCTTCCTAACCTGTTATTTCTTTTTATTTGAAGTTGTGCGGAATGTCAGAGTCTTGATTATGCAATTATTTACTCTTAGAGTTAATGTGATAACCATTTCAACTGTTTAAAGTTCTCGACAGCACCAACAGCAAAAAGAAGTGTTCGGTTAGTGTTACAAAAATCAACGTTAAGGTGGACCCGATGAGCCGAGTTCAAATCCCGGCCAAATCAGTAACGTTCACTCTTGCACTTATGTTCTTGGTAAACTCGTGATAACTTATCTCTGTATCTCTGGACGGGTAGGACGATAAACTATATACGGCAGCAAGTTCTGGGATCGGGAGTTTGGTGGAATTGAGGAGCGTGGAACTTGCTCTTAATTGCTGTTGCTCGCAGGTCCATCTTGACTCGGGATGGTAGCACCTATTAGAGTCCCAGATATGGACAAATAAGGAACCCCTAAACACTATGAAAGTATAAAAATAAATTTCTGTAGTAAAAATACCAACAATACATTTTTAAATAAAACAAATTCTAACGATATATATTTATAGTAAAGTTACCAAAAGTATATTTTTACAGCAGAATTACCAACAATAAAATTTATTGCAAAATTACTAACAATATATTTTATCTGTAGTTGAAGCTATACGATGATATTCAAAATATTTAGATTTCGGAATTAATTAAACCATAAAGTAAGCTGTTGATGTTCTGTTAAACAAATCAATCAATCAATCTCATGTGATACAGACATTATTAAAGAAGAGAAGAGGTAATATATCTGGGTATTTACCTGCACCATAGCTAAGGCAGGATGTGATAAAAGGACCTTTTTTATGTCGGCTGTCCTTACCCATGCATATGGTACAAGAATCAAAATTGACCCCCATAATCGCGATCAGTCACAGTCAAACTGTTATCGATCTTACACCATCACCTACCGCTATTATTTCAATGGGTATTGGAATCCCCAGAACCGGAAGCCATCACGAATCTCAAATGAGGAAATAACAGATACTAAACTTGATATTTACTTGTAACCGCCACCTCGAACCAGGGTGACATGATATGGCACAAGGCCGGTTTAAAGTGAACGAGACCAAACCCATGCGAAGTAATTTCCCAGTCCCCGCAATCGATGTCGCGCTCTCCAGGATATTTTGCTTGCCCACCCTCAGTGGTGAAATGAGGGAGTTTCTGCCGCAGGGCCAGACATCCCTCATTTATTTATTGTGTTTTGTCAGAAGAAAGAAAGGCAATTGAGAGATAAAATGTAGACAAATATACGATTTGTAATATCAGGAGTATATATATATATATATAATTAAGTAATTCATTGAGTCTGAAAGAAACCTCAACAGAATGCAGAAAGCACTGGACGGCCGTTTCGTCCTATATTCGGGACTCATCAACAGTGCGCATCCACTACCGAGAATTGAAACCCTGACAGTTAGGTTGACAAGCAAACACCATACCAACTGTCCCAACGGGCCTCGGTGACAAAGAGATAGCAAATAAGACTCAATATAGTGCCGCTCGCTCACATCTTCCGTGGTGGAACTCAACTGAAGTTCTCTGTAACCATAGGACTGTGCCCCCCCGGAGCCACGACTACTATCACCAAGCCTGTTGAGGTTTTTTTCAGACTCAATGAATTACTTAATTATAATTATCAAATCCTCCTTACAATATCTATCATATATATATATATATATATATATATATATATATATATATATATATATATATCAGTCCAATCACTGACATAAATCATTATGTCTGTTGCTATAGTATATATAGCATGTCCCATAAATGTTTTCATAATTTCGATAAATTAATCTCTGAATGTAATCCATTTTCCTAAGATAGAACAGTTTGTATTGGGCAAATATCTGTTCAGATACGAGATTCAAATGCACTATTGGATATGCATAAACTGTGTGAATATAAAAACGGTTTAAGTGATCAGTTACTCATTTATATAGATATATATCGTCATCCACAGACAGGCTGTTTCGATGTATCACAGCTCATCAGTGTGGCTAGACATTCTATTGCTTCAAACCGGGATCGAAACCCGGCTGATGGGGTACCAGTCGGAGAATCTACTCCTAAGTGTTTGGCGCACGGTAGAGGGAAAGATGAATTTTACCCTATTTATTTTTAAACAAACACGCCAGCAACCGAGAGAACTCAATTCATTCTATACAGAGAGCGCAGCCGAATTAAATTTCTGGTGCCTTATATCTTCATCCAAAGACAGACTGTTTCGCTGAATCACAGTGTGGCTAGGCATCCGATTGCTTCAAGCCGGGATCGAAACCCGGCTTATTTGGCATCAGTCGGAGAATCTACCCCTAAGCTATTAGTAGAGAGGAAGGTAAATTTTAGCGTATTTATTTTTAAACAAACACACCAGTAACCAAGGGAACTCAATTCATTTAGTAGTGTCGTGCATTATCAGCAGTAATAAGAAACGCATATATATATATATATATATATATATACGTGTCTTTATATACCCGATATTTGTTCAGCATGTATGTATTATGCTCATTATTAGTGTTTATAGGAAAATGTCTCTCTAGATGGTTATCCTGCTATCACGGACAAGTAACTACTCCGACGAGTTCAACTGCGGAGATAGCGCAAGAAAACAAAACAAAAACAAAACAACAAAAGAAAAAAACATAAAAAATACAATTGTTCAAACCCAAAAAGATACATGTACAATAAAACCGTTTTGTATTCTCTTGTGGTAATAACTTAAAGCATATAAACATGGTTTTCTATTTTGTCAAAAGTATTCCAAAAATTGGTTGCAGGGAAATAAATTATTTATTAACGACAGAGCCACGTAAAAGTTTTTGAACTTTGTTAATGAGAGTGAAGTTTGATTGTCCGAAGTTTATATATGTAGTATAGATAACGATAGGACCTGTCCGAATGTATCTTCCTTCTCTGCAATGAAATACGAAGGTAATAAGACTGATTCGACTCTGTGTACGTGGCATGGTGGGTCTTAGATTCAGAGTTCTCAGAAAATGGCTCTAATGAATTGAGCTAGTGTGAACATTTGCCATGCAAATAGCGATCGTGTAACGAGAAACCGTGTCAACTTTATCCTCCTGTATTTGCCGGCCTATTGGCGCAGATTTTTGCAAACAATTTTATTCACCCAGGAAAAAGGAATTACGAAATATATGGTATGGCACAATGTTTTGCTGCTTGTCTTGTAGAAATACCAGATTTTACAGAAATATTTGCATTGGCTGGTATATTGCTGCTTGCTTTGTGCATGTGTTTTGTTGATATACACGTAATGGAATTTCCTTTTCTGCATACATGGTATGGGATTTAATTTACCAACAAATACCATATTTCTGTTTTTTGGCTATTACCAGTGTTCACTGATGCCAGCAGATTTCTTTGTAGCTATTATGAAGTTACTGTATGTGTATATGTTGTTCCCTTAAAAACAACTGAAACAATTTTTAATAAATGTATGTTGAAATGAACTAAAATTTCTCTTTTCCAAAAAATGTCCTGGTAATTAAAACTTACTTCTATTAAAAAACGTACCAGTAGTATATTTTGTGCTAATACTGTAAGTTTTAGTTCAGGGTTACTTATAATCGACAGGCAAAGGAGTTTCTTACTTGTCCTTCATATGATTTAATTGATTCACTAATTCTAAGCTAATCCACAAACATTTTTCGGTTGCAGCATTTTGACATCAAGTTTTCAGGGCACCTCTGGCTTCGTAATCACCGTCAATGCAAGTGCTTCTCCACAATCGAATATACAAGCTGGTTTCCTTAATCATAATGAATATGACAAGAGGAATGTTCGTTCCACAGGCCGTTGGGAATTCACGAGTATCACGGATGTTCGCGTTCCAGCCTCTCTTTTATAAACTTATATAGATTCTGCCATCGGAGTTTTCAATAACAGGAACATTGTAAACAATTTTAGCTTCACGTTGATTTTATATATATATATATTTTCTTTTTCTAGATATGAAAGCGTTATCATGATAATTGAATTGTGAGATTCTTGTTCTTTATTTAAAATATGAATATTTTAACAAATTTTCTTTTTCGCCTTTGTATTGCGTTTCATATTAAGATTCATTCTTTCTATTCTTATTTTCCACATTTCTTATTCTTCAACCCCCCCCCTTTTTCCACATTCCTTTTTTCTTATTCGAGTTACCGTATTATCCTTACTTATATTTTTTTCCATTTTTTAATTTACTCTTTTCTCGGAATATTAAAATTAACCACATTTTATATTTTCTCAACTCAATTTAGTTTTATTTTATTTGTTACTTCTTCTTCTCCTTCTTCTTCTTCTTCTTCTTCTTCTTCTTCTTCTTCTTCTTCTTCTTCTTCTTCTTCTTCTTCCTTGAATGTCTTCTTCTTCTGCGAATTCTTCTTCGAAATCTTTTTTTTCGAATTCTTCTCCGAATTTTCTTTTTCGAATTTTCTTCTTCGAATTCTTTGAATTCTTCTTCTTATTCTTCTTCCTATTCTTCTTCGAATTCTTCTTGTTCTTAGAATTTTTCGAATTCTACTTGTTCTTAGAATTCTTTTTCTTCGAATTCTTCGAATTCTTCTTCGACTTCTTCTTCGAATTCTTCGAATTCTTCCTCTTCTAATTCTTCTTGTTCTTCTTATTCAAATTCTTCGAATTTTTCATATTATTCGAATTCTATCTTCTTCCTATTCGAATTCTCCTTCCTTTTGTCCTTTCACAACTTCTTCCACTTCTTCCTCCTCCTCCTCTTTTTATTTTTCTCCACTTCTTCTTCTTCTTCTTCTTCTTCTTCTTCTTCTTCTTCTATTCCTTTATTCCTCTAAAACAACTTCGTCCTTTTCAATTCTTCTACTCATGGTTGCATTTATCGTCTACTCGTTCCTTTTTCTCTTTTCCACCTTTGTTCACCTGCTTCTCTTATTTTTCTCCTTTTCTTAGTATTTGTCTGATCCTTTTATTCTTCAGACCTGTCTTTTTACTCACACAACTAATTCTTTTTCTCATTCTGAATTTTTATTCATTTAATCATCCTTTTACCAACTTTTATAATTTCTTATTTTTCTAACCATTCATTTTCCTTCTACAATTTACTTTCCCTGATTCTCTTTGTTATGTTCGTATGTTTTTTCTAATCCAGCTCTCCTCTCATTCTTCTTTTCTTTTGTCAGTTCTTAATGTTCTAACTCTTCGGATTATTTTATGTTCCAGCTTTTGACTCTTCCTTCACCATTTCTTACGTTTTTAATCCACTGTTTTTATCCTTACACACACACACACACACACACACACACACACACACACACACACATATAATTTTATTTTTTATTTTAATTAGATTTATTTTTATTTAATTTTTAATTGTTATTCTTAATGCTAATTACGTTCTATTTTTATTATATTACTATTAAATAGATATGTTCATGTTTGAATAAGAACAAGTAGTTTTCCTTTAATGATATAATTTAGAAAAAAATAAAATATGAATATTACCCACTCAAATATATATAATTTTATTTTATTTTTTACATACGTATATAATCCCGCTTATTTTAATAGACAAATATAATTTTAAAATTAAAAAAAGCAAACTATAATCCCAGCATAATATATAACTACGCCAAGATTGTGATAACCAGATATATTATAATTAAAAATTATGTAACGGTCAGTTCATACCAAAACCCTGAAGTCTGCGTAGTGCATGAAAATCAAAAGTGTGAACATGAACTAAATAACGAGATATTAGCAACTATATAGATTTATACCATTTGTGACTGATGAATTGGATAACCATGAACCTCTGATTTGCACTGCAAACGTAGTTATATATGAATTTATAGATAGATAGATAGATAGATAGACAGACAGATAGACAGACAGAATTAATATAAGTAAAATTTGTTAGCCGATTGATGTTACCTTCAGCATCATAACTCCAAAGTTTCTTAGGCAGACCTGTCCGTCCACTCATCAGGTTTTATAAGTAATTGACTGCTTATATTTTTCGATTTTTCTTTTTTATTCACTTATCATTGGCGTAATTTTTTTTCCCGTGCGCCCGTCTACATGGATGTGCGTGAGTTTAGTGTTTCGTGATGTCGTGATCATTTGTACTTTTCTTCGTTTTTTTGTTTTTATCGTTTTAGCCTTTTATCGTTTTCCCCCTTTTCCTCTTTTCTTTCAATGGTAGCCATTTGTGGGCAATTATGAAGATCTCTAGACATGGCACCATTTTTATTTTTTGATTATTGAGCGTTCTTTTCTTCTGAGTTCGGAAAGTTGTAATTCGTTTGTGCTTAAATAATTGATATCAATGTTTAAATGATATATAATAATAATAATAATGAACTCTCCCGTCGGTTGATCTGACAGCTTAGTTGATTCAGTTATTAAATGTTGTGCGATAATCTTAAGTGGCATTTAAGACCCGATGTGTATATATATATATATATATATATATGTATGCATGCATGTATGTATGTAATATTAATGATATTACTCCTTAAATAATATTAACGTTTGACGTAGATAAATAAAATAACTACATATTAGCAACCGTATATATGTACGTTAGCTTGAATTCAGAGGTAAGGGAATAGATATATATATTAAATATAATTTAAGTTTAACCGCATTTCCTTTGTCTGAAGTTGCTTCTTCATCTGTGAGGAGATGGTCTACTCTATTAGCATTGTTTAGCTTTCTTCTTTGTCTCCACTTATACAAGGATACCATCCGTACGAAATGAAGGTCCTGTAGAACCACATTTCTTTTGCTTCAATCTCTTCGTCATCTTTGAGGAGATTGTCTAGCATTCACTGTCAAACAAGAGGACAGCTATCAGGCAACAGTTCAGTACTTTTTTCTTTGTTTTCGCTCGTCTGGCCTAATATATAGCGTCTATTAGATAGGAGTGAGAATTCAGTGAATTCCAGTTGGCTTTTCTTATATTCCCTTTCGCGCAAATGGTATACCTTCCCTCCTAGCTATGTTTTAAATAATAGGATTGACTGGTTTATTGAGTCTTGGTTGGCAACCAGTCTAAGGGAAGGATATATTCGAAGCCGTATATAACCCTGGCGATACATATATTATGCAACTGACGAAATGATCGGGAATTTTTAATGACTGTATAATCCCGACTTCACTTTTTTCTCTACTTTTTCCCATTTTATTAATTATTAACGACGAAAAGAGTAATGAACTGTTATGTAATATCCGTCCCCCTATATGACAATACTGGATAATCTCCTCACAAATGAAGAAGAGACTTGAAAAAAAGAAATGTAGTTCTACAGAAGGATGCTGAGAATGTCATGGACCTAATATGTTAGCATCGATGAAGTTTTAGAGAAACGGGAAAAACAGGACAGTTATATTTAGCATCACGAACAGATAGCTGAAATTCCTAAGCTACATAATGAGGAAAGTGGGCTTGAATAATTTGATACTCACAGTCCTGATTGAAAGCAAAAGGAAACGACGAAAATAAAGCATAGCCTACCTAGCGAAGTCGAGTAATTGAATAGCGGGGGATGGGGTTGAGGAACGATAACAAAAAACAAAATTTATTAAGTGTTAAAAGGCACAGGAATTTGTGGAGAGGCGTCCAGAATGGACACGGCACATATGAGAAGATAATGCTTCTTCTACTAGTTTTATTTTCTTATTCTTCCACTTCTCCTTTGTTTTATTATTCTACTTCTTTTTTTCTATTATTCTTTTTTTTCCTCTTCACATATTTTTTATTATTTCCACTTTTTATCAGTTTTTAAATTGTTTTTATTTTCTTATTCTTCTATCGATTTTTGATTCTTCTACCATTTTGTATTCCTTCATTGTTTTTGTTCCTTTTAACTTTTTAGATACATTTTTATTGCTTTTTCTCTTAAGATTTTGTTCACTATTTTTTAGCGCTTTATTTATTTTTTTATTTTTTCACCGATTCTTTTTTCTTGAAAATATTTTTTAACCTTTCTTTTATTGCTTCATTTTTCTTTCTTTCTTTATTTTAATTCTTCCTTCATTTAAAATCATTTCTCTTCATTTCTTCAAGATTTCCTTCTCGTGCTTCCTCTATTCGTACCTTTAACTTTTTCGTCGTCCCAATCCTCATTGACGCCATTCCTGTCATCATCATCATGACCTGTTTTTTTGTCTGTCTGTTTTTCTACTTATTACCCTTCCGTCTTCCTTTCCTCACATTTTTTTTCAATATATCCCTTTTCCCTTCTTTCACCTTTCTAACTCTTCTCTCAGAAAATTAAGAAGCGGTTGCATGTAAATTTAATTAAAGTTGAAAAGGTTTTTAATTCAATGGCCTTCGACAGAAAATATTTTAATTGAAATCCTTCAGGCTATTTGAATTATGCCCGTTGCTTTTCTGCGGGCAAAGGTCTTCTACATGATTGCTGTAATCAAGGTCTACGCGCAATTCGAACGCAAATGAATGGCCCTGACGGTCACGGAACAACTACAAAAACCAACGCAATCGAAAAGAACACTCGCGAACGAGACAGTCTTCCTTCCTTCCTTCCTTCTTTCAGTCATTCATTTTCTTATGCTGTTTTTATTTTCGAAAAATTTTATTTATATATTTTCTACTGTCACATCTTTATTTTTTTCTATATTTCTTCCTATGTTGTTCATTATTTTTTACTACACTTAGGTTATTGTTGAATTTCTATGTTCGTTTTCCTTTCCTTCTTTCTTTCCTTCTTTCTCTTTCTTAGACTGGTGCTGGATTTCTATTTTTGCTTTCCCTCTTTCTTCCCTTCTCTTTTCATTTCTTTCTTTCTTTCTTTCTTTTTTCTTCTATTTCTTTCGTTCTTCCTCCTGTTTCTTAGATTATTGTGACATTTCTATATTCTTTTTCCTTTCATTCTTTTTTCTTTCTTTCTTTCTTTCTTTCTTTCTTTCTTCCCTCCTTTCTTTCGTCCTTTCTTTCGTCCTTTCTGTCGTCCTTTCTTAGATTCTTTCTTTCTTCTTTCTATTTCTTAGATTATTGTTGAGTTTCTGTTTTCTTTCTTTCTTTCTTTCTTTCTTTCTTTCTTTCTTTCTTTCTTTCTTTCTTTCTTTCTTTCTTAGATTATTGTTGAGTAGTTATTTTCGTTTCCTTTTCCGTATTTCTTCTCATCCCTCTTTCTTCCCTTCATTCTTTCTATCTTTCTTTCTTCTCTTCTTTGTTTTTTAGTTCTCTTTCTGAGTTTTTATTTTCGTTTTCCTTTCCATCTCTCTTCATTTTTCTCCCCTTCTTTCTTTCTTTCTTTTTTCTTTCTTTCTATCTTTCTTTCTTTCTTTTAATTTTAGATTGTTGTTGACCTTCTAATCTCCTTCTCCTTCCCTTTTCCTTCCTTCCTTCCTATTTTCGGTTTTCTTTTTTCCTTCTTTCTTTCGCTCCCTATTTTTTTCTTTCTTTCTTCCTTCACTTTCTTAGATTATTTTCGAATTTTTATTTTCGTTTTCTTTTTCGTCTTTCTTTCTTTCTTTCTTTCTCTTTGATTAATGTCCAGTTTTCTTTTTTTTAATTATCTTTTTATCTCTGATGAGTTTACTTGTAAACTTTATTTGTTTGTCTCTTTCTTTTTTCTTTTCTTTTTCTTTTCTTTTCCATTTTCCTCCCTCCCTTATTTTCATATTTATACTCCGTTTCATTTCTTTCACTTTGCCTTTTCTTATATTCTTTCGTTTTACATTTTCTTCCTTTTTTTATTTTTCTTTGTTCCTTTCCTCATCTTTAATTTTTTTTTTTATCTCGGAATTCTCTTTTGAAAACTCATTTTACTTTCTTTCTCGCTCCTCTTTTATTTGCTTCACAATTTCTCTCTTTTCAATTATTTATCGAGACCCAACCTACAATTTTGGTTGTGCCATTCATTTCATTTTACCCCTCCAAACTTTTCTTACTTGTTCCAAATCGTTTTCTCTTAGTAAATATCCTGGATTAATTCTCCTCTTTTCGTCACATTTTGTAAAATAATAGTTGTTAATGTGATCTTACTTTTACATCTGGTCTTCTAAGCAAATAACGTGATACACAATCTTCCTTGCAAGATTCAATCATACAAATTTATAAGTCTACCATCCATTTAATATTACGGTCAGGTCCGGGTTGATGCTTCTACTATACATTTAGAGATCCTTAATAAAATCCAAAGAAAAATCTGCAATGTTATCGGTCCTGACTCGGCATCACTCACTTAAACACCGCTGCCTTGTGTCTTTACTATAAATATTTTCATGGTAATTATTCTGATGAGCAGTCCTCTTTGTTACCTCGGATTAACGAATTTACGACCAGTACTAGATTAAACGATTGGTCTCATAATCTTTCAGTTGAAATGGTTAGAGGTAACCATAAGTTCTATGCTAACATTTTCTTCTCTCACACTTGTCGCTGGTGGAACTCTATTCCGGCCTCTTCATTTCGCGTACACTTTTTCATCACAAATTTAATATATAATGTAAATCATTAGCATTTATTGTTTTAATTCCTGTTCTTTTATTTTTATCTGTCCCTAGTAATGTTTTTTCTTTGTCTCATAGTGACTCTTTATATTGTGAACATGGATAAAGACTGTGGGCAATGAAATATTCTGTAAAATGTTTCCAAATCTAAGTCACATATTTTCGCTATTTTTGATATAGATGTTAAAGTTGATGATAATCGACAAAATATTGACTTTGAATACAAGCCTAAATGCCATTTTATCATCCTACCTTGTGGCTTATAAATGGAAATATCCGGTTTAACACTGTGCAACATAAACACTTAATAAGTCATCTCTGTTAAAGGATCAAAATGTAACATGTGGGTGCCGAATTCAAAGACTATATAAATTTGATATATGAGTAAAATAAGACAAAAATATACATATTAAAATCCTTAAGATGCCTGCATCTCTTTAACTGTCTTAGCCACTTCATAATATCTCTCTCGTTAGTGACTGAGCTAATTTCATGACAAGCAATTAATATCTTGAGCCGTATCAGTAGATCTCACTCTCTCTCTCTTTCTCTCTCTCTCTCTCTCTCTCTCTATATATATATATATATATATATATATATATATATATATACTTCAGTCTGTGCCTATCTGTAAAGATTTATCTGTTGAAATTATTGCTAGCTATCAGTTTTTTCATATCTATTTATCAGTCAACTAGCTCGCTGTCCCAATTTTTCATATTTTTCTTTCTTTCTTTTTATCTATCTATCTATCTATCTATCTATCTATCTATCTATCTATCTATCTATATATATATATATATATATATATATATATATATATATACTTACATATGAAAAGTTTTCAGAATTAACTTGTAGAAAAAGACAATAGGTATAAAAGTAAAAGACAATAGGAAAACTGTATTATTAGCCAACTCGTTTCGTCCAATGTGAAATTTTTCAAGGCAAAAACGAAATAATTTACTGAAAACAAAGTAATTAGTAACAGCAAACAAAATGTCCTGAGCAACTAGAAGAATTTAGAAAACGCTAGAAGAATAGCGTTTTCTAAATTCTTTTAGTTCTTACAGTTTTCCTTTATACATACTTATATATATATATATATATATATATATATATATATATATATAGATAGATAGATAGATAGATAGATAGATAGATAGATAGATAGATATAGATTCAGGGTGCGGCAAAATAATGCCTTTTTTATTTATTATCATTTACTGAACAAAAATAAATTTCAATAGTTTAAGAAAATGTATAAGTATTGTCACATGATATGTTATTCTTAAAGAACTATTTAACGTGTTCAAAATACTCCCCTTCATTTTCAATGCAACGTTGAAGCCTAACAGTAATACTTCTACAAATCATTTGACATATTTTTACATTAATAAGAGAAAATGTATCAGAAATAGCTTGTTTTAATTCAGGAATCGTTTTCGGTTTGAGTCTGTAAGTAAGATATTTCCGTACAACCGACATGAAAATCTCAGATGGTGTTAGGTCTAGTGATCTTGATGGCCATTCAATTGCTCTACGACGTCCTATCCACCACAGCTCGAAATAAAAGGGCGTAACTTTTACTGCTCCCTGTATGTCATCTTTCTATTTTTCTCCTTGTTTTTATTTAAACACTTTTCCCTTTCCTTCATCCTTTTCTTCAATTTTATTCTATTCCTTTTTCATTTATACAAAACACATATATAAACACATACACATAAACACACAAGAATATATATATCACACACAGAGACATCCAGATATGTAAGCACACATTCACATATACATACATACACACACACACACATATACATACACACACACACATATATACACACACACACACACACACATATATATATATATAATATATATATATGTATAGATATAGATATAGATATATATAAACATACATATATTCATGTTTGAACGCTCACATAATACATAAAAGTGTAATAGTCAGAGTTGATTTGGACCAGGAAACAGTAATATTAAAAAGTATTCAATACATGCATGAAAATAAAATAAAATAAAAATAAAAATAACATGTAGAGCTTTTAACTTTAAAAAATAAATACGCTACCTTGGTTTCAACCTTACGGTGTCCTCAGGCGATTTTTATCTATTGACCTCCAACACTTTATTTTTAAAAATACCGTAGCGGATTCAACTGGTCTCCTAATTTTAAAAATATACATACAGACAGAGAGAGATAGATAGATAGATAGAGAGAGAGACACACACACACATACTCACACACACACACACACATATATATATATATATATATATATATATATATATATATATACAAAAAACATATATATATGTACAAAGTTTAGTTATATTCAGACAAATGGTTTCACTGTTTAATTTTGTGTTTTTTTATTATTCAAATAAGATATTTCACGTTCAAAATAAATGTAATATACTTTTCTGTTTGTTCAAATGCTCATAATCGTCTCAGCACTTCTCAAAACTGTGTTATTGTAGCAGACAAAATCTTGTTGGGTACATCCTGACATTTTTGAGAAAGTTGGAATTCAAATTAATCATTTTTTTGTCTATCTCAGTTGATTCTTAGACATCTATCTAAGTCACTGTATATCTCTCTAAATCACTGTATATCTTTCTATATCAATATGTCTCTCTGTCGATCTATCTATCTATCTATTTCACGATGTTCATATCTACCTATATCTATTTCTCCTTTCTCTATTTATTTCTCTTTCCCTCATTCTATCTCTCTCTCTATCTCTCTCTCTCGCGATATATATATATATATATATATATATATATATATATATATATATATATATATATATATTCGATGTTAGCATGTGTCTACATTACTCTATTTTGCCTATAGTCTTTTTTCATCCCATTTCAGCCTCCCTCTTTATATCCATTGGTAAATCCAATAACCCAAAACACATCGGAATCCCCGAAAGAATTCCAAATGTGAACCATTTTCTAATGATCTCTAATTTCGTCCGCGTTGCCTCTACCTGACACTTATCCGATCTTTCTATTCACTAATCCCCCAACCAGCGTTTTATAGAAAGGATGAGGAAATATTGTCATTCAAAATTGGAGTATCATATTCAATTATGTCTCAAATGAATGCACGGAGGACATACATCGAAGACAAACGACTCTGACAAAGATAGCTAGCCTAAAGAGGCAGGGCCACCTCTTTCTGTCATGTTATAGATTAAGCACGCATAAGCTTGAAATAACGATTATATATTTACGCTTTCTAAGATGGCGCGTACGAAAGATGGTTTCTCCGCGCGGCAATTATTATTAACTATCAGCAGCTTGAGAAATTCTCCAAAAGGCAGTTCTTCTTCGAATATTAGAAACGAGTGGGTGTGACACTCATGTCTTTTTACCGGGGAAGGCATAGGTTTAACACATGAATCTTACATGAGAATCGACATTTGACGTACTAAGTATTTACTTGAGTTTTATAGGGCCGGGCGAAACCGGCAGGCTTTGTATACGGAAGTATTCTTGAAAATGCTAATCAACTGAAACGCATACGTAAGTAGATAGCTGGGTGAATTTTATTTCATTATCTATAGATGTTTAACGACGTGAATTAACAAAATACATGGATATTCGAATTCAAATAGACACTCCCTGAATCTATTTACATAATTTTATCCTGACAAAGTCAAATGGAATTGTTTTTAAGTAAAACCTATCAAATAAGTTACGAATACACACACACAGAAAACGTTGTTGCCTAGGTAACGGGTGATATGAGATATTTATTATATATAAGGCCCAAGAGCCACTAGATAAAGGAGTTACAAAATGCGAGTTACTTTTTATGCAGATATGCAGGGAAGTTCAAGACCGGTGCATACTAGACACAATCCCAATTATCTATTACGTCATTTGTCATTATTTGTCATTATTTGTCATTAAATACATTGTATTTATCGTCAATTTTTCTAGTTGAATAGCCTATTGTAAATAATGAGATAACAATCAAATTTCTATTTTGTTATAAGAATACTACTTTATGAAGATTGTGTTGTAGTAGAGATATGGGCGTATAACAAATTCGTTGGGGTAAGAAGCTCTTGTACCTGTCCTGGGAAAGATAACTCTTAACTCTAGACTGGTTAAGTTTGTAGTGATGCGGGAAGCATTCCCTTGGGAGTCGGTTCCACAAAGCAACAGTCCGTGAAAAGAAACTGCTCGAATGGAACTTACATCTGCTTAGCGAAATACTAAGGCGATGAGGATAGTTGACTACAATAAGTGTAACATGTCGAGTCTTAGACGTTAAGATTAGAACCGGTAGAACTCAGGAATGTATTTCGTCTGAACACCTTCAATAGAAATAGCGAGAGGCTGGCGACTTTCCGACTGTGTGGAAAGTGGTTGTAGGACGGAAAATAATTCATCGAGACGCTTTGAGTCGTTATCTATACTGGAAAGTGAACACTGGGCTGCTTCTGTCCGATTTTGCTCTTGTCAAGTGAGAGGAGTAGGTAGAGGTAGGAAAGAGGAGTCAGGTTCTTATTGGAGCGGTACATGGAACCGATCATTTTCACCCGTATATGTAACGACGTATGAGTCCCACTTGATATCTGAGTTGTGTTCCGGAAAGCCGCTCAAGTCATTGAACGTCCCTGACAGAACATCTGTCCATCGCTATTAGGCAGGGTTATATACAATATATTAGATTTATAAATATGTAAAATAGATTTTGGAAAGTAGAATTATCACTAACGATACAGTGAAGCAACTTTCCTAGCAGCAGACCTAACAAATGATTCAATGTAATACTTCCATTTTATATCAGCGGAAAGCGTCAGCCCAAGAATGCGCAATGAATCTCTCTTCTGGAGGTTAGCATTAGCCATGCTGAAATAAGGCAGAGGAGCTTCTCTCAGTTTTGTGCCAGTTAACAACAGAATGTTGGTCATTTTGGGGGCCAGCTGCCAATTTGATCTCATCGGATCGTTTATATATATATATATATATATATATATATATATATATATATATATATATATATATATATATATATATATATATATATATATATATATATATATATATATAAGCATTACTCTTCAAGTATGAATTGAGTTCTCCGAGCTGGCGTATTTCGTATAGAGAAAAACGTTAAAATTCCCTTTCTTTCACTCGCCGTTATTTTAACATCGCCTGAAGAGACGTGCGACGATGGCCAAGAGGTAAGATATGTGACTGATGTCAAATCAGTCGGGTTTCGGTCCCGGCGTGAAGCAATCGGACGTCTTGCCACACTGAGGAGCTGTGATATATATATACAGGGACACGCATATGTATTGGATACATGTTATTTTCTGATATGACTCTAGTTTATGTTCGCCATTTTGTCTGATATTTGGTAAGTAATATCTCGTAAAGTTGTTTTAGTTGTATGTAGAAGGAAAATTAAAAACTCATGGCTGAATCCATTTGAAAAAAAGCTCATGTATCCAATACTTTTGCATAGGGTAATTTTGATAAAAAAATGGATAAATTTATGCTTGTCACTGTATATCGGTGAGAGCAAAATATCAAACATCATATAATGTCAAAAGCTGCAATAAAAACAACACAAATCAATAAAATTTGAATCAGTCTAGAAAATAAGGAATATTAAATATATTGCACAATATGAAGTTGTTCCAAGATATGATTCTTGGAATTGCAATACATGATTAACATGACACTATTGGAGCTAGATGACCCAACACACAATAAACATACATCCGGGGATGTGGAGAGTGGGCGTGCGCACAAGCACACACAAACAAAAGAAATATAAATTTATGTCTACAAAAACGGCCTTATTAACACTCCTACTAAATACATTAGTAATCGATAATGAAAATCGAAAAGACTCGGGAGATTTGAATATTAAAATTCTTTTTCGAAACCAGAAAAATGTTCTGAAACCTTTTTTTCGTCTTTTTCTTACCATTGCTCGTCACAATTCGCTGTCTTCTATAGTTCTTTAGGTATGTTATCCACTACATTCCTCTATCCATGCTGCCTTCAAGATGTCTGTGAGTGTCAATTTTTTAAGGCATCTATCCTCATTTTGCCCTAGAAATTTCAATTGTCTCTTTCCGATGTTAATCATAAGTGTCAGTTTTGTTGCCATTTTTTAAAACTTCGTCGGTTTTCAGCCTGTGGTATCCTCAGCATTCTTCTATAGAACCATATCCATTGAAGCAGAGATAGTTCAACCGATGATGTACATCCACATGTGTCACATGAAGAATTCATTACCGCAATGATGGCGGCATAAAACTAATGTCTTTAATCAAATGCTATGATCTCTTGACTCGGTGCAACATCCTTTTTATCTGAATACAGTATAATAAAGATAATTACGAGAAAAATATTTTTCTGTTTTTCTAATTTGAATATGTATAATAAATACTTTGAAAAGATATATTTCTAGTGAATACCTGTGTTTTTTCATATTATAATTTGATCTAAATTACCTGGTGAATCTTGAATATTTAAGAACTATTATAATACAACAATGTAGTTATTAAGTATATATATATATATATATATATATATATATATATATACATACATACATTCATATATATATATATATATATATATATATATATATATATATATATATATATATATATATATATATATATATATATATATGTACCTAGATAATATTATGTTGATATATATAAATGGCTAACCTTATGTAGAATTACCTCCCAATCACTTTCGCTTTTGCTTCTTGGTAAGTTTAATGTCTGATTTCGATACATGTTACGAAACAATGTAACAATCTCTATTTGCTCATAGGAAATTTCTAGCAGACGACTTCGTATTATGACCTATATAAAAAAAAAAGAAAAATCCGGTGAATTTGAATTTAGCATAGACACAACATTCGATTGGTTAATAACGGCAAAGCGTACAATCTATTTTTTTTTTAAAATTATTCTGCTTTTTTAAATCAAATTAAATCTTTCACTCGCCGGTAGTTTAACATCGCCTGAAGAGACACATTTATGGCGTTGAAATATAATTTTAATTGTGTAGCGATTTTTTATAACAAGTCTTAATATCCTAAAATAAATAATATTTAACTCTGCTATGTATTGAGTCCTCTTATAAATTAAATATTAGAGTACAGTGGAAGCATACTCTATTTCTTCCCATTTCACCTATATATATATATACTACATTTCTTCCAATTTCACCTGGATATATATATGTATATATATATATATATATATATATATTTTAAGCTTATCACCACCCCCAAGCAAAGCTGGAAGCCACTAGGACGCAAGGGGTTACAGAAGGTTTGGAGGAAGAGCAGATAGGAGTGGTAAAGGAGAGGATGTAGAGAAAGATAGTGGATCGATCAGGGCAAGGGGGTTACAGAAGATTTGGAGCGAGAGCAGATAGGAATGAAAGGTGAAAGGATGTGGAGAAGGGAAGTGGATAGATCAAGGCAACTGGAGATGTCGATTGACATTACACTTAAATAGTTGGAGATTATATTTGTTAAGGAAACAGGAATAAGGAAGGGAGTTCCACAGGCGAGATGTGCGAGACATGAAGCTATTGGAGTAGAAGAGACGTCTACATCTAACAGTTTCAACGGTGAAGGGGTGGGAACGGGATGCCAGCCTCGTAGGACGTTTAAATTCATGAGGTCTGGGAACCAGCGAAAGCAGCTCATCGGATCAATTACCATGAAAGTATTTGTAAAAAAGACAGAGCGAGGCAACGGCGCGTCTGTGATATATATATATATATATATATATATATATATATATATATATATATATTATTATTATTATTATTATTATTAATTTAAACGTTACATTTAATGAATACCTTCGTTTCAGTAGACATCACTGTATTTTTTTATTTGTGTTTTCACAGTCTAAATATATGTCGACAAATCTTTATATTCAGCATTTTTTACAAGAATACATACCTTCGGGTAGTTTCGAACCAGCGTACGCCTTGTGGGGGAAACCATTGTTAACGCCGGCGTGGTTTAAGACTGCTCAGCCACGACTTGAACTTTTCTTGACTGTGAAAGTCTTCTGTGGATGAGTAGACTAAAAGTACGCCGGACTTAACGACAATGTTCCTTTACATAATGCCTGTAGAATCCTTGTTGGAAAGCGTATATATATTATCTTTTAGTAAGACTCTCTAATGTACATGCTGGTAGGCATAAATTTAGACTGCTTCTAAAACTGGGAAGTTTATCCAAACATGTGTATCCTCTATATGAGGTATTTAGCGCCAAAAGAAAGAATACCGAATTAAGTCTTTTCTATTATAATTTATATTTTGTATATATCTTTAAATTTTCAATTTATTGCCAGTTTTAAAAATGCATCAGTTTTTCGATTTATTTTGTTCTGTTTTTGAGCTTTTGCCTGTAATGAACCCCAAACAGCCATCCTATTTCGTGCTTCTCATGTCACGTTAAATGTGTTTATTTTAACATATATCGTCGGACAATGGGATAAAATAACGAAATAAAATATCTAAGCGAATATTGTTTTCTTCTTATATTCCCTGCTTCTGTTGACGGGTCTTAAAAGTTAAAACTTGGATTAATGACTCAGTGTGCTAGTCATAAACAAGTAGTAATTTTAGACGTTAAACTATTTTAGATAAAAAAAAAATAAAACACACATACAAAGGCGTTCTTATGACTTTCCTGACCTGTTTTATTTTCCACACATCGTTTTCAAAAAACAATTACCCCAAAATTAATTTTTATTTTAAACTTAGGATCTGTGTTTCTTTTTTTTTTAATTCTATATAGAACGTAGACGATAATGAGTCTCTACAGATTCCTTTTCTTTTTTATCCGTTAATTGCAATAATTCCTTGAGAAAAAACAGAGAAATGGTTTCCTCTTGCTTTTCTCACGCTTTGGATTTTAGATTGTTCCTTCTTTCAGAGTTGTTAATGTGGTTCAACAGAAAGAAGCTAAGAATACCATGGACTGAACATGTGAGCAACGACGAAGTTTTAAAAGAAATGGAAACTAAAAGGAAACTTATACTTAACATCAGGAAGGGACAGATTGAATTTCTAGGGCACATAATGAGGAAGGAAGTCTTGGAGAATCTGATACCCATGGGACAGGTTGGAAGGAAGAGAGAAAGCGGAAAACGACGCATAGCATAGATAATGAGCATGAGTCAATGGATAGTAAAATACGGTTTAGGAGAAATGACGGAAAGACAAAAGTTATAAAGAGACGACAAGTTGTGGAGAGCCATGATCACCTACGGCACATAAAGTGAGTGTTATCTAATTGCAGTGAATTCTGCTGACCCTGTTATTTAGCATAATATTTATCGGCGTGGAAAATCGAATTCGCGAAACGAGTTCAAATTTACACACATTCTGCTGAGTACATTTTTCGTGATATCCCTCTTGGGACAGACATGCATCCATCATTTGTCGCGGGAGATTTCGATTTTGAATATTTACTTATTTCCAAAATAAACCTATTGCTTTTTTATTCAGATATAAACGACCGATACTAATCTATGCCAGGTCTAAGTCATTGTTTTCAGACTCTGATAAAAGTTTACATTTTATTTTTATCCGAACCGTTTAAATGGTTATCGACTTAAGTATAAATGTCCAATATGTATTTATCGCCGAATCAAATAAAAGTTTATAGACTCGAATATAAACAATCAGTATTCAGCTAACATTTAAACAAGTAAATAACTGTAAACGCAAATAAAAAATATAAATATTTACCTATCAGCGGGCCTAGTAAATCCTTATAGACTCAGGTTTATAGGCCTAAACATAATCGAGCAATATTTACCTATCCCCGAACCAAGTAAATACATATAAACCTAAACATAATCAACCACTATCGACCTATGCTTATAACCCTTGCTTCTATTTCTGATAATTTCACTCATTATCCTTTTTTACTCTCTCTGTCCCTCATCTTTCTTCTTTTTTCATTCCTTTCTTTTTCTTTTATCCGTTAAGTTTAGTTACTTTCTTCGACATTCATTCTTCTTACGTACTTTGTTGATTTGCTGTACATTTTCTTGGCATTCTTTCTCGAACTCCGTCATTGCTCACATGATCTGTTCACGGTAACCCTCAGTATCCTTCTGTGCAAACATATTTCTGTGGTAACTGAATAAGCACAAACATCTCCCCTCTCGACTGTAATCATCCATCACAATAAAATAAACGTTTTTCAGCGCTAAAGCTGAATTAGTAAAATAAAACTTCATAAGTTTTTACTTAGAGTTTTTACTATATTATATGTTGCTTCATTTCATTGAACCTAAACGTATTCGACAAATATTTACCTATCCCCGAACCAAGTAAATAGTTATGACCCTAAACATAATCGAGCAATATTTACTTATGCTCGAACCAAGTAAATATTTATAAACGTAAAATTAAACGACCAATATTTACTTATCCTCGAACCAAGTAAATATTTATAAACGTAAAATTAAACGACCAATATTTACTTATCCTCGAACCAAGTAAATATTTATAAACGTTAAAGTAATCGACTAATATTTACTTATCCTCGAACCAAGTAAATATTTATAAACGTAAAAGTAATTGACCAATATTTACCTATGCCCCAACCAAACGTGATAAAGTAAACGGGAGTGGCCTCCCTTGTTTTATGATGACTTGACTTTGGAGATCTATTTCGTTTGCAGAGGACTATAAATACAGTGTAACCCGGATTTAAGAGACCCGGGTATAAGAGAAACCCGGATATAAGAGAGATTTTCTCTGGTCCCAAATTAGAGCCTGTGTTAATAAAACAAAATAGACCAAACCCGGATATAAGAGACTTCTTCTCCGGTCCCGACAACTCTCTTATATCCGGGTTACACTGTAGTGACTACGTTGGTATCAATTTTTCTAAGCAGAATAATGCTTCCTGAAGCCTAGATCTGAACGAATAATAAAGAAATTTATTTAAAAACGAGAAACAAAAACTTAAAATTAAACAAAAAACAAGCAAAATTGACATTAATTAACGTATCATGGTTTTAAAAACACTAACATCAACCAAATCCTACCTAGCTAAAATCTATATCTATAAATATTAGCGTGCAGACTTTTTGCAGACACATATGGTCCGAGACAGACTCTGTATTTAATTAGAATTCGAATTCTTCTTTATGCGCTGTCTCCCTTCAGGAGATGCTCGACATATGAAAATAGAAGTGAGATTGACAGGCACTAAGTTGTAAAAGAAATCGCTGTGAAAGCAGAATGAAGAAAAAAAGAAGTAATAGACGACAAAATAGAAAGGAAGACGATGCGAGTAGAGAGGAAGAGGGATATTACGATTGTAGAAAAGGAACGTTGGAAGACAGGAAAAAGAAAAGAAAAAAATGATGAACATTCTATAGAAATAAGGAAGGCAGGCAGTAAACATATGAGAAAAAGTAGAAAGAAAAGCGTCAACGAATATGTCAAGAAAAGGAGTTGATAGTTGTTAGTGTTTAACAATAAACAGAAACAGGATAATTTCGTTAGAAACAAAGAAAAAACTACTTAACTGTTACGCGATATCAGTTGTCCTATAGGCCAGTGAATGCTGGGCAATCTCCTCAAAGATGAAGAAGAACTTGAAGCAACGTGTAATATAGTAACAACTCTATGGAGAAGCTTATGAAGCTTTATTTGACTAATTCACCTTTAGTACTGAAAAATGTTTATTCTATTCTGATTGATGGTTACAAGCGAGTGGGGAGCTGGATGTGCTTATTCAGTTACCATACAACTGACATATGGTTCAACAGAAGGACGCTGAGGGATACCATGGACTGAACATGTAAGCAACGACGGAGTTCTAGAGACAATGGCGTAAAAGAGGACAGCAAAACAACAAAAAAGTACAATGAAGGCCGAAGAAAGCAGCTGAAATGAACACATAGAAGAGACAGAAAGGAATGAAAAAGGGAGAAGGATGAAAAAGAGAGAATCAAAAAGGATAATGATTGAAATTATCAGAAAAGAGATAGAAGCACTGGTTAAAAATGTGGAAGATATCCCAAATATGAAAATAGGATTGAGAGAGAAAGGCAATAAGCTATTATAAGAGAAAACGTATCTCTGAGATGAGGTATGATTACTTACAATATTTCCATTATGCGAACTGTTATTCTCATCTTTATTGTCATATTCACAACGTTTCGGCTGTTGTACTTTGTGAATATGGCAATGAAGATGAGGATAACAGTCCAAATAATATAAATAAAGTAAGTAAAGAAAAAACGGTTTAAAAGGAGAGTAAAGATAAAGGGAGAAGAAAAGAAATAAGAAGATAAAGGAGAACAATGAGAGTAGGGATGGGGTGAGACATTGAGAGTATAGAACAAAAAAGATGGACAATAGGAAAAGGAAAATAAACAAAGAAATATGAACATTCTATATAAATAAGGAAAGCGGGAAGGCCGTAATCATATAAGAAAAAAAAAGAAGAAAAATATTAATGAATATATCAAGAAATAACTTGACCGTTGTTTAGTGTTTAGCAATAAACAGAAACAGTATAATTTCTTTAGAACTAAATAAAAGTGTATTGGACTGTTACGTTCTATCAGACCTCTAATATAACAGTAAATGTTGACCAATCTCCTCAAAGGCGAAGAAGTAACCTGAAGCAACAGAAATGTAGTTCTGTA
>OZ038496.1:36224897-36247397 GCA_964036315.1 Acanthosepion esculentum | reverse complement strand
ACTATGAGGAGTTGATAAGCCGTAAAACAAGACAAACTAACATTTTACTTCGTAGTTATTTTATTCTATACGTGAGTTTTATGTCCCTATGTAGCTACCTATGTTCTGTACATTTTCAACTACTATATTGTATCATATGAAATTGCCGTTTTTGTAAACCAATGGTGGTGGCAAATGTATCATCCTAACTAACAGTTCCTTAAATATATCATAATAGGCGATGAAAAATGGGTTGCATACAACAATGTTTAACTGAAAAGGCAGTGCAATGACAAGTATAAATCATCACAAAAGATGAAATCCATGTAAGAAATGCTTCTGCTGGTGTCATCCCTGCATTAGTCATTTAGAATTCTTAAAACGCAATGAAGCATTAAATGTACATTTATACGCCCAGCAGTTGCAACGTGTCAATAAATATGGTTAAAAAGCACCCCGCACTCATCAACAGAAAAAATATTGTTTATCTCCGTGATTACTCAAGTTTACATACAGAAAAATAACTTGTTTGGTCAGCCTTACCCGACAGAAAAAACAAAACAAAAATAAACCCCGGAAATTATGTCTGGCTCAAGCTGAGTTTTCCGAATAAATTCTTTTCGTAGAATTATCTGGAGATATTCGTCTTTCCTTCAATGTTGTCGCATATTTATAATTCTCTCTGGTTAACCTAAATATTAATGAATTTATTCGGTCAATCCATAACAATAATTCTCTATGCAGTTATATATAAAATAAACTGTTACAGCTGCTCCTCACAATACATCGGGGAAATTTGAAGAATTTAAAAAAAAGTATCTATGAACACAAAAAGTAGATAGAGAACAATTTATCAAATGCATTAGTCACACATAGAAATTAATTCAATTAAAATTTCAAACTAAAGAATGTTATACTTATTAAAATAGAAAGTAACTTACTTAAACTGAAACATCTCGAGAGTACCGCTATCGAATTTTATCAAAGCATGCGCACCAGATTTTATCAAATATTTCCATACATGAAAGAATTACTCCCCCCAATGCATGACTACAATGTTAAATAAAATGGTAAAATCCATTATCTTCTATTATTAAAATATATAATACGTAAATTAATTCAAAACTAGATTAATATAAATATTAATTACAAAATGATACTCACTTTTGTTTATTAGACATTAAATTACTTCACTGAGCATCCTTCATAAGTTATTTAGACATTTCAGTTAGCGTGATGGATATATAAAAGTGTTCTTTGAAGAACTGACGGCATTTTTACTTTTGCATAAAAAATATTTGTTCTGAAATAAACTCCTTACATTTGCCATGATAAAATCCATCAGAGAACGAAACGGGTAGGCTAAGATGTTTTCTTTTGCTTTTTTATTCATATAAGTTTTTTACAGATATAGTTTTCATTATATCTGAATATATATATGCCGGATGACTGACACATGCATGAAACTCAGTTATACTAAATGATGAAGAAGAAAATTTATAGCTATTATTATTATTATTATTATTATTATTATTGTTATTATTATTATTATACTATTATTATTATTATTATTCCTACATATATATATGTGTGTTTGTGTGTGTGTGTATGTTTGTGTGTCTGTTTATGTACGTGAGTGAATTTCAGTGTGTGTGGGGTATATGTGTATAAACATCAGCGAAAGATGTTGAAGTAGGAGTTTTTAAAATTGTCTTATACCTGTCTCTTCGACCGTAATCTTGAGTATCGTGCCATTAGGAATTCCGTTGTCCTTGCCACCACCACCCTCTATAGTACGTGTTTCACCAGGAGTGCGTACGGTTTTTAGTTCAGAGTTTTCCATTTTCTACACTGTTTGTTAACCAAGGGGAGGGGGCCAAGTATGTCCTTCTGTTTAATCCATAGCCAGGGGCACGGAGAAGAGACTGAATCATACACTTCCCCATGTTATTTTTGAAAAAGTGAATTTAACGAAATTAACTGGAATTCGATCCTGGATCGCCAAATTCTCGTTCCGAAACGCTAAAAAAAGCACCACTTGTGTGTTGTTTATTGTGTTGCGTTATTGTGTTTGTTTGTTTGTGCGTTTGTGTGTGCGCGTTTATTTAAATTTACTATATTCGTAAGGAAAGAATGTTCAATATCAGGAATGGTATGTTTATAGATACAGTTTTGTCATAGGGATTATCACTACAAGCTAACTGTTAGATTTACGATGCAATCATAGGGTATTCCATTCGTAATAGCGTATTCGTAGTGGTTCATTATAAAGTGTTAATTGCTACATCCACGGTGTCGCTGTTTGTCTGTCTGTCTGCTTGTGTGTTTGTCTCACACTCTCGCTGTGTGTTTGTTTCTCTTCCTCGCTGTGTGTCTATGTTGTTTTTTTGTTGTTTTTTAAAGCATTTTACACCAAGAAAAATAAAAGTGACACTAGCAGGCAAGGGGTTACAGAGAGTGAAAGTAAGAGTAAAGAAGAGTTTTTGAGGAAAGGATATAGAGAAGGACGGACATTAAGATCAAAGCATCAGAAAATGTCGAAAGACATTACATTTGAATTTTTGAAGATTATAGTTAATAGGGAAGCAAGTAAGAGGACGGGAGTTCCACTGTCGGGAAGTGCGAGAGAAGAAGTTGTTGTAGTAGAAGAGGCGGTTACATCGAACTGTTTCAACAGTAAAAGGGTGGAACCAAGGTGCCAACCTAGTAACACGCTTAAATTCATGCTGTTGGGGCACCAATGAAAATATCTCGTCAGAGCAGATGCCATGAAAATATTTGAAAAGACAAAGGGAAGCCACATCACGTCTGTGAGAAAGTGATTGGAGTCGAGATGCCAAGTCAGGACCTACCACATTGCTTATCCCTCTTTGGATTTTGTCGAGAACCCAGTGATGAAAAGCGGGGTACCAGACCATATATGGGAACAGTATTCAATGCAAGGACGAATGGTAGATTTGTAGATTTGAAGGATGGAATCAGACGAGAAAATCATCTGGCCGACACAAAGAAACAACTTTCTTTGCGGTAGATGTAGTTATTGATTCAATGTAGTTGTTCCACCTCAGGCCAGTGGAAAACGTGATACCCAGAAGGCGTAGAGAGAAGATATCGGGAAGTTGAGCATCAGCCACGCTGATAGGAGGCAGGGGGGTTCTCTATGGTGAGTAAATGACTGCAGTTTCGTTTTGGTGCGGCCAGGTTAACTTTGTGAGCAATACGAGATTTACTATTGAGACGGAAGTAAATGGTAGTGTCGTCTGCAAGATGCCTACTTGATGAAGATCAGAAACAGTGTAGGAACCCGGATAGAGCCTTGGGAAACACTAGCGTTCGTATGAAAGGAACTAGAGGCCAACCCGTTTGGGACGACATTCAATTCACGATTTGACATGAATGACTTAATTAAGTCAAATACTTGTCCTGTAATACCGTATCCCTGAGGAATACGCAGAAGGTCGGCATGCCAAACCCTGTCAGATGCCTTAGAGATATGCAGAACCAAAGCTCGAGATTCGCCATTATTATCAAGAACTTGGTATGCTCATTTATGGCCGTAAGCACGTATGGTGTGAAGATTGGCATGATAAAATACATCAGAAGGCGAATCTCGTCGGTAACAAAATATATACATGTATTCATATATATATATATATATATATATATATATATATATATATATATATATATATATATATATACATACATACACGCAAATAAAATATAGTTTGAAGCCACCTCCAGAATTACCATGGATGAACTTGACAGATGTGTGAAAAAAAACGAGAAAGACCTGTTAGAATCATTGAGAAAGAATGGAGTCAATTATCAAACTTATATTTTGGGAAACTTTTGCAACGAATGCGAAAAAATTGTGCTGCAGTAATCAAGGAGAATATTTTGATGAGAGCAAAATTTAATCATAAAATGATTTTTTATTTTTGCCATAATAAAATTTATAATAAAAATTATGTCTCATGTATATGTATGATATAATAATTTTCTCTTCTTTAAAGTACAAAACAAGTACTTTTGAGGTCAATTTTTTAAAATTACCAGGGATAACGTCAAACTATCGAACTGAAGTATATATATATATATATATATATATATATATATATATATATATATATATATACCCCCGAAAAAATTATTCGGTTGAGCACATTGGAGAGGTGACTACTACTGCTGATAATATAAGTCTCTCCTAATGGATTGAGTTCACTCCATCACTGGTCTGTTTACTTAAAAATAAATATGCAAAAATTCACTTTCCACTCTCGGGGTAGAATCTGCGACTGATGCCAAATCAGCCGGATTTTGAATACCGGCCTGAAGCGATAGGATATCTAGCCACTCTGACGAGTTGTGATACAGCGAAAAAGCCTGTCTGTCGATGACCATGTATATATATATATATATATATATATATATATATATATATATATATATATATATATATATATATATATATATATGTGTGTGTGAGTGTGTGTGTGTGTTTGTGTGTGCGTGTGTGTGTTTCCTATATACAGACAGTTGTTGTCAAACTTTTTCGATTCCAAGACAGATTTCCTTATATTTTCGATTAATTATTCTAAATTTCGATTTACAGAAGAATTTAACACTTGAATTTATAATAATTGACAGAGAATTATTATTATTATTATTTTATTTTTCATAATTATCAAAATTCTTTATTGCTATTGAATAAGTGATTTTATAATGCAAGTGAATAATTGATTTTAATTGAAGTTATTTTACATGTAGCATTTTTCTATACATTTCGATTATTTTTCGACATTGTGCTGATGGTTTTCGAACATTCTTCTCTGCAGAATCGTCCCAAATCTTTCACATTCGATGGTTTCCGGTTATGGACATTAATTTACAATTCATACAAGAAAGGCTCGATAGAATTCAAGGCGAGGTCTTCAGAAGAATATTCCATTAACTTGATCGTACACTGAAACTACTTGGGGATCATTTTCAGACTGCGTTTCAGCTTGTTGAAAGCATTTGATAAATTGTCAAAAGGAACTCTTGCAACAGCCAGGTAACATTGACATATTCAACAACGATAACAATATTCACGTTCCTTTATTAGACATTAAATTTTCTTTGAATTTGATAACTTTTTCCATTTCACTGAAACAGACGCTAAACATTTCTATCTTTTATTCTATTTTCTTTTCTTTCTTTCTTTCTTTTTCTCACTGAAGCCAAGTAGCGTCTACGATATGTCTTTGCCATCTTTCCACCCAATCGAAAAGGAATAGGCCTTTACTCATGAGATATTGGTAGGGCGCAACGGTCGTGCTAAGAGAAGAAGATTTTCAATAAGATTGTTAGTCTATTATTAATGTGTGTATTTGTTTTTCTTTTTACTCGCACTGTACTTTTATTTCATTATCCTCGATGATTTTTTGATGAGAGAGTAGCGAAACCGTGTCATCCCAAAAGGTTTAATTTCATATTTTAAATATACCATTTCTCATATCATAATTACATAATTTTAAATATGAAGCCATCATGGAAGATGCCGAAATTAGTGCACCTTCAATATATTTTCTCTTGAATATATTACATTGTCTTATAACAGCGATGAAAATAGTATCTATTTGTACCGCTATTAGAAGAGAACGGAAGAAAACGAGATACCTAACATTTAAAATGAATTTTTAACAATGAAAAAAATCTTTCTTGTGTTTTAATTTCAAGCTGATAGATTAAATTTAATATTTCCAATAAACAAAATATTATACTCAAAACAAATTTAAATATTAGGTTGGTGCAAAAATAATGTCGTTTTCTCACATATGTTAGAACGTCAAAAAACGATATTATATTTGCACCAACCTAATACATTGGAAACATGTTTTCGTTTCGAAATTTTAAAAATTTTTGAATGTGACGCCTTTTTTCACAAGCTGTTATAAAATTGTAAATCTCTTAATTTAAAAAAAAATTACTTTTTTGAAACTTTATTTGAGGAATATTAGCTGATTTACTGTAGAATTAATCTGTTATGAAACAATTATCATTTACCATGTTTAAAATATAGCAGAAATGCATTTTAGCACGACTATAGCTTGTTTATTTATGTTGACAGTTTTTTCAACAGCTCCGTGACACCTCGTTGTCAAAAAGATTTTTATCTAATGTTGTTCTACGGGGGCTTTGACCAGAGAAAATAATTGAGGAATACAATTAAAGTACAGAATAATCTTAAAAAAATTTTAAAAAATATTCTCCGTAATCTATTTTTTAAAAATTGTTAGAGAATCTTGGCTCTAAATTTACTATATTTATCGATCTTATTTTCTGATAATTTCGTGTATGGACGACTGTATCTATAAAAATTGACACGTTTATACATATACAAAAACAATTCAAAATTCTTTTAAAAATACCCGGCTTCGTAAGATTGTAATAAGCTTTACAATTTATGATTAGTAAATATAGCTTTACTTAATAAAAATGTTCCCTAATAGTTACACATTTGAAACTTAATTTTAAAATATTGAAGAAAATTATAAATTATTCTAATTAAAATTGTAAAAAATGAAAGCAAATCTTGTAAAAATTCATTTTTCAACGAATTGTTTTTCTTAAGACAATATTCTTTTAGTATGTCTATTATTCAGAAAAGCAATTATAAGTTTCTCTAATTAAATAATGTCTTAGTTTTATTGCGTTTTTTTTTAATTTCACAAATCAGAGTAAATTTTCTGTAAGATCGGGTCTGATTTTACACATAAGAAATAATGATTTAAATTCTTGAAAGGTTTCTGTTTTTAACTAATACAGTCACTAAAAAATTATCAGGCTGAATTTCTCGAGTTTTCATAAAATTAAATAAAATAGGGTGAAACACATGTAAAAAATATTTTTAGGAAGATTCTCTATAAGTAATTTCTAAAATAATTCCCTTCATTTAGAAGTTCTAGAAGTTTCATTAAAATTCGAAAATTATTTCATTTTTGAATGAATTTCCTAATTAATGCGTCTTTCAACGCAAAAAGATGCTAAAATTTGCTATGCTAAATTATAGATCAAGATTATAAGATTATAATCAAAATTTCGAATGCCCTAGAAATGATTAAAAGATTTAATTAAATATTCAAAAGTTACTTTGATCTTTCCTCTTAATGATATAATTATTTCGACGATAAAATTTTTTTCATTAAATTTGAAGCAGTTTTTCATCACCGTATGCTATTTTTAGCTATTGTGTGCAGGTACCTAGATAACAGTATAATTTAGAATATAAATATGTGTATGTTTCTATGAAATCTATTTTTAGTTTAATAGAATAAATTTTCTTGAAAGCGCTTAATTGTTGTATCAAGTGTTTTTAGCTTATTACTTGTGATTATGGTATCACTCCTATTTTTAATTTAAGGACCCTTGTTTTAAATGTTGTGTCTCCTGTTATAGAAAGTTTTCACCTCGATTTAAAATAATGACGATAGCACCAAGCTGCTTGCTTCCGTCCATAGTAATCAAACCATTTTTACACGAGCACCTGATTTCACACAGATTATGGCTGCATTGCGCATCCCAAGTGTATTTTGGCCTTCAACCTGAAATTCAGAATTCTATGATTTGTTTCGTCAAAATGAAGATTGTCTTCGAAGTTTTCTTTGGATAATCTGTCTGCGTTCTTTCCCTGCCTGCTAACAGCCCAGCAAAATTTTTATGCTTTCAGAAGCGGAATTGTCGTATTAGCCGAATTGCATTGATTCTAAACATCTATACCTTCACCGCGATCATGTTCATTACTAATAATACCTTGGCCATCCAATCAACATATTCGTACATCAACGTTAACAACAGAACATCATCAGGAGTTACACAATGAAAACAACGCAGGGTCACAGCCACCAGCACCTGTGGATAGAGTTACAATGTTATCCAGTGATCTAATTATTTATAGTATTTCATGGCTACGTTCAATCACGGGGGTCCCCGAGGCGATATTCACTTCGATATCTTGACGTAGCATTTTGCAAATCAGTAACAAACGAAAACCGATTGATCTTGTCGGCGGCTCGGTAGAAATTAGACGGCCGTCGACCAAATGGCGCCAAATCTCCAACCACAAACACTTCGCTACACCGTACTTCGGCTTCGAAATAAAGACGGCGAATAGTTGATTTTAGAGCTGTGTTGTATAGGGTTGAGGTCAGAGTAGGTTTCCGACATGATTCCTCTTTATCTAAATCTTTGGGACCCATGATTTTCACTATCCCTCTTCTTCTGATACGAGCGTTAATTTTGTGGAAGATTGTTCCTGTCGACATAGGATGCGATCCGATTAGACAATAATCTTATCGTCTCGGAGAAAGGTGCGTGATGAAGTGAGATTGCTAATGTTTTTGTTTTCGTTTTGCAAGTAAATTGGATTAGGTTTTCGTATTGAAGCGGGTCGGGGAGGAGGGCGAAATGCTAAAAGAGCGTGAGCAGACGACATTGAAGCAAAGATAACGGGAAATCGTGGAAGTTGTTCATAATCAATAAGTAATAAAAATTGGCTGGACAGTTAATTTTATCGTCTGTAGAACGAAACACAGAAAGAATTGCAGGAAAAAAAACTGATAGGCAGAAATATCAAAAGGGAAAAGAATAAATGAACGTAGTTCCCAAACGAAAAAGAAAAGGTGTGAACAAAAGGAAAGGAATGAAAGGGTCGATACATAAGATAGAGAGAGAAAATAAAAAGGGAAAATGGTAAAATGAAAAGAGAGAGTAAAAAAGTGAAAGGGAAAACAATAAAGCAGAAAAAGGAAAAGAGTAAGATACACAAATGGAAAAAGAGGAATAAAGAAAGAAAGCAAAAGAAAAAATACAAAAGGTATGAAAGAAAAAGAAATGGTGAGAATTTAACACCGAAAAAGTAGGAAAAAGAAAAACTAAAGAGACTAAGATAGAAAAGTAACGGGAAAAAAAAGAAGAGAAGAAGAAAAAAGAAACAAAGAAGAGGATGAAATGGCAATGAAGAAAAAAGAAAAACAAATTTAAATCTTAGAAAGAAGGAAAAGACAGAAGGAAGAATTAGGAGTCGTTGAGAAAGAGAAAAACAAGAAACAGAAAATTGAGACTGCAACATAAAAGAAACAGAATGAAAGAACGTAGAACATTGCAAGAAGAAAAAAAGGAAATGTTACTGAGGTAAACGAAAAATGAAGTGATGAAAAATACACCTTAATAAAGAGAAAAACGAATAAGATCAACATAAAGCAGAAAAAGAGAAAAATAGTTGAGAAGAAAAAATAGTTGAGAAAAGAAAATATAATACGTGATCAACAAGATAAAAAGTTTGTAAAGAACAAAAATAAAAATAGCATAAATTACTGAAAGAGAATAAAGAAAAGAAATGAACAATTGACGGAAGAAAAAATAAAGAGGAAACACGATAAATCAGAAATAAAGATGAATTGTAAAGCATGTCAGTACCAGAGATTTATATTGAACATTTTCTCTACAAATTATTAAATAATGTTCCTTTTGTAAAATTGATTCTATTTATTTAATTCCGAACGGTTCTTTTATAGCATCGAGGATTTTGTCTTTTCGGTGAATGTTGCATAGTATTTTCGTATTATTTTCTCATGATCACGTTGTCAAGTTGTTAGAATATTTGCATTCCTATCATGAGATAAGGGTTCCAATCGAAGGAAGGTAACCTCTTGATTTATCAACCATGCTCACGGGTGTGGACGCAGAACTTGTGAATAAAATTGGGAAAAATGGACTGATTTGTAAAACGGTTAGCACAAAGTTTCAAGTCATCGTGACCGGGAGATTTTTTTAGACTTTTGACCATACCAAATAATGCGTTATCCCCCAGAAACTGTAAATAAGATCCCCTCAACATAGTTGCAATGTAAATACACAGGTGGGCTTTGTGAATGCAAATTACACTAAGTAATCTGTGAGAGGGTGTGGTGGTTGTGTGCTCTATGTAATGTGATTTAAAAATATTATACGTGTTGAAAATGTAATCTCCTAAAGAGCGTAAGAATTCAAAAACAACGTTTTCTTTTTAAATAATTTTGAGATCCTAAATTATTCGCCATGATTAGAATAACTGTTTTAATCTTGTTTTTAGAATAAATAAGGAATTTATTGATATCATTTAGTGATATGCATCATCAAATGACATTTTAATTGGTTTTCCCCTCATAGAATATATTAAACGATTTTAAAAATGTTTTCTGTTGATAACTGAATGATTACTTGTGTTATATTTTCATAGCTAATTATATTTTTGTGACATTGTCACGATATTATATGTGGCTAGTTACATGGCACGGAAGGGAGTTGGCCAAACACCGTCGTTGTTCCGTGGTGAAATGAGTTGGTTGCTTTGAAACGTTAGTTTCGACGGCTTCCTTGAGACCAATATATCAAACTTTGGCTGTCTCTGTTTTGTGCTGAAAATCAAAGTAACTGTTTTTTGTCACAAGAAAAAAGAAGAATTTTCTCGTAGTGTTGAATAGTACAAAGTGTATGACCTCTGTTCGGCGGCGAAATTACCCTTCATAGAGATATTCTTACCGATTATTAGTCTGTTAGAAAGAAAGAGCAGTGATTGTGATTGACTTCCAAAACTTCTGCTCGTCTTTATCTTATAGCTTCAGGCTCTGGATTTTAGTAAAAAAGCAAAGATTTTCACAGAAAATGTTTGCTGGGAGAAATTCCCTTTTTATTTGCAAAGAAATCTCGTCGGCTTGCTAATTGTTGATTCGTTAATTCACGGGCAAGTAAAACGGTACTTAACCCATCACATCCTTCTTTCTTACTTTTTTGGGGATGACCGGTATTGTTACCGATGGTTAACTCTATCAAGTATAGAGCATTGTAGAAATAGGATATATTTACAAAATGTGTCTTTTATATGTAATCATTATATAACTTCCTTTAATTGCCAAAGAAAATATATTTGCTCGTTAGAGAAACTGCTGTTGATAATCGCTACTTTTATGGTACTCAATTCTTCATATAAAAATGTGAAAGGAAACAATATATATATATATATATATATATATATATATATATATATATATATATATATATATATATATATATATATGTTTTGGTCAAAGTTCCTTGCACCACGGTGATGGTCCAAGGTAGAACCAATGAAGAATAACTCGAACACAGGTATGGAATAACACAGTTATATTACAAACGTAAATATGTACAAAGAAGTAGAAGTATTAGTAATGACAATCAGATTTGGTTAGAGTGAACTATGCTGTCTCGACAAGTATCACTATTCCAATGTTCTTACAGTAATCGTCTGACTCTGTCTCTGACTCTGACTCTGAACTCTCGACTGCTGCTCCCTCTTGAGGCGCAGTATTTATAATGTCCGGAATAGTCCATTATTATTATCATGGGTAAGTACCCATAACACCTCCCTTCCGAAGCTTTTGCGTAACAGGAGTTTTTAATATCTTTTTTTCTTTGGATCTATTTCGAAAGGTTCTGTGGTCTTTTTCTGGACGATTTTCTTGGTTCTGGCATTGTTTGCGGTCTTTTTATATCAAATGTATCGACAATCGTATCCATCACCTCTTCTTGAGGTGGACCGTCAGCATCCTGTAAGGGTCTCTTCCTTATTTGGTTTACGTGTCTTCTATGAGAGAATTTTTGTCCCTGTACTATGTAAACCATATTGCCGATTCATTTCTCAATTGTCCCTCGCTCCCAGTAAGATGTATTATTTTTATATGCTTAAAAAAAACGTTTTCTCCTGGGAGGAATTTTCTTTTTGGTGCGTAGGGCTGTGTTACTTGTTTCGTTTGCCTTGGTAGCAATTTATCAAATGCAGATCTGATTTTTCTAGCGAACATCACTTCTGCGGGTGATAATGTCGATGGTGTAGGATTATTTGGCGTAATTCGATATACCTGAAGAAATTGCTGTAATGCTTTTTCCGTAGGCACATCGTATGCTTTTCGTAACGCTCTTTTGAGTGTATCAACAAATCTCTCCGCTTGCCCATTTGATCTTGGGTGATAAGGCGGGGATTTTATATGTTTGACTTGGTAAATTTTGCAAAACTCTTGGAAGTCTGCTGATGTAAATTGCGTTCCATTATCTGTGACTAGGTAATCCCCTACACACAGACAAATTTAGATATATACACAGACAAATAGGTGACGAGACAGAAGAGACCTCCACGGCCCTTTATATATATAAAAAAGAGCCGTGGAGATTTCTCCTGTCTCGTCACCTATTTGTGTGTGTATATATCTAAATTTGTCTGTGATCTTATGTATTATAATCTGAGTGTGTATATTGTTTTACGCGAGAGGTGAACACGCTATTCATACACTTGGAATTAAAATATATACATTTTTGTCGGGAATACCAGCTGAAATTAGCGTATCTTCTAACGTAATTTCAATGAAAAAATAAAATAATTTGAATAACATATGCATTCTTTCTTTTCTCATCAGTAGTTTTATAATTTTAAACTTAATAAAGATTAAATTTAGATATTAAAATTGGTAATTTTTTACCTTTAATTTTAATAACAAATTCTATCATATAATTTAATACTTATTGGTTAGAATAAATTCTATCTTAGTAAAACCCCAACTTTAAAGCTTTTAATAGCTATTATAACCTGACTTCGTTGTCAAGTTTTTTTAATTCCCGTATACTTGTATTTTGATTGGTCATTCTTGCTTATGTAACAGCGTTTCCCCTTACGAAGGATCGTTAATTAATTTGAAACTTTTAAAACCCTTTATTCTACATTCAACATAATCACTTGATAAGACACCGGAGGTGTTGAAACAAAATGGCTATTTTTGTAGTGATTTTATAACATATTTATGTTACAATTTTTAAATAAACAATTATATATATATATATATATATATATATATATATATTAAGCTGTTCGCCCCAAGCAAGGCGGGGGTGTCGTTTGCACACAAGGAGTTACAGGGAGTGGGAGAAAGAGGAAAGATGCGTGATAGAGGAAAGGATAAATAGAAGGACGGGGAATTAGATCAAGGCATCTGAAGATGTCAACTGACATTGTATTTGAATAGTTGGAGATTATAGCTATCAGGGAAGCAAGTAAGTGGAAGGGAGTCCCAAAGACAGGAAGTGCGAGAAATGAAGCTATTGGTGTAGAAGGGACGACTACATTTAACAGTTTCTGCAATGAAAGAGTGGAACTGATATAGCAACCTAGTAGCACGCTTAAATTCATGCAGTTTGGGAAATTAGCGAAAGTAGCTCGTCGGAACAGTTACCTTGAAAATATTTGTAGAAAAGACGGAGGGAAGCGACGGCACGTACTTGAGAGAGCGACTGTAAATGAGATGCCAGATCAGGGCCAATCGCACTGCATAGCCGTCGCTGGAATTTGTCGAGGACCTTAACATGCACATGGGCTCCAGACCATATATGACAGCAGTATTCCATGCAAGGGCGAATGGTTGATTTATAGATTTGAAGGATGAACTCGGGCGAAAAAACTTTCTGTCGCCACACAGAGAATCAACTTTCTTTGCGGTAGATGAAGCTATTGATTCAATGTATTTGTTCCATCTCAGGTCAGCGGGCAGTGTGAGACCAAGCAGTCGCAGAAAGGTGTCTTCGTGGAGTTGAGCACGAGACATTCTAACTGGAGACAGGTAGGGTTCTCTGTGGTGGGTAAAAAAGAACAGTTTTGATTACGAGGCATTAAAGTTAAAGAGCCATTTCTTGGCCTAGTCAACAACAATTTGTAAGTCGTTTACGAAACCAACGGCCAGATTAGTTTTGTCAGCGATTCCAGAGTTGCTATTGAGGAGGGAAGGAATAGTAGTGTCGTCTGCATAGATGCCTACTTGTGAGTTATAGCGACAAATATATTTATGAATGCGCATTGCAAATAATTGATTATGCAGGCTATTTAAAACCAGATATTTTTTTAAATTGTAAAAATTATTTTGGGGGAAACAGTAGTAGTTTACAAGTCTTACTAATTAATTCGCGGCTGTGGTGGTGGGGGAGATTTCTAAGATATAAAACATGTTTATACATATTTTTTTATTAATTTCACACCAAAGCAAGACAATGAAGCCACTAAGATGGAAGGGGTTACTGAGTTTTAGAGAATCTGAGAAAAAAAAACACTGTTAAGGAGATAGAAGAATAAAAGAACAGGAATTAAGACAGCGTATATCGATTGACATTACATTTAATTTTTGAAGATCAAACCTGACTGGGAATCAAAAAGCCGGAAGAGATTTACACAGGCGAGAAATGAGTTAGAACAAAACTGTTAGCATATATTTTACAGTTACATCTAGCAATTTCAACTGAAAAAAGATGAGACCTAGTAATGCTAGGTACCATAGAGAAAAGTTCATCAGAAAAATTTTCAAGGAAAACATTTATACTAAAAGGCAAAGGAAAACGACGTTACAGCAGTGAAAATGTGACTGGAGACGAGATGGCAGGTCAGAACCAGTAATATTGCAGATTCTTCTCTGGATTTCATTAAAAATCGCTAAATATATAGCAGGAGTACAAGACCAGATATGGCAGTAATATTCAAAGCAAGGACGAATAATATATATATATATATATATATATATATATATATATATATATATATATATGAGAGAGATAGATTTTGGCGAGAAAAATTGTCCAGCACGACACAGTGAACCAACTTTTGTAGCAACAGATCTAGCAATTGATTCAATATAAAATATACCAACAGAATACCAAAGGTGTTTGTCATCGTATTCGCTTTCTGTTTCACCATTTTTGGAAAAGGGCATAAAATAACATGATGGACGAACGATTATATTTGCGTAAAAACTAGTGATAAATAAAAACCTACAGTCGACATTGCCGTTTAGCTCTGAGTGGTCATCATACAAGTTCACTAAGAAGGCCGGCTTTGAAGCTCTTGTCTCAAAATAGAAAAAAAGTATTTACGTTAAAAGGGAAAATCATTTCGCCAAGAATGCGATCATTTTGGTATAAAAAACTGTGTTAATTAAAATTGAACAGACTTGACCGGAATTTGATGTCGGATCGCGCAATACACATTTCCCGATGATACTCGATATTCTCTTAAATTTCCAACTATCGCAATACAAAATAAAATAGATAAATAAATAAAAAAATACTTGTTTTTTTTTTTTTGTTTTTTTTATTTCTATTCGGTCGACATTCATGAGTCTATGACACTAACCATCATAGTCCTACATCAAAGTCGGAAGGTCATTAGGACATTTCCAATTCGTAACTCGCAACTTCGGCTTTTTCCCGTCTGATGACCATACTTTCTGTCTTCTTACAGCTCATAATTAGTCCTTTTTTCTAGCTTTCTTCTCTTACTCTATCTTGGAGCTCATTTTTTTTCTATTTGTTTGAGTTTGGTTTGGTTTTTTTACGGCATATCAACCTTAATGGGTTATTTAATGCCGACAATTTTTATGGCTGGTAATCTATTTCTGGGAATATTTTTCCTTGAAGAAATCTATAGCTGGTAATATTTTATTTTCAAAGAATGTATTGCGAGTACATGTTTTTTAAGTATTGCAGATAATTTTTCCTTCAAAAATTATTCCTGGTAATATATATTTATTACAAAGTAATTCTGGTACTAAAACCTATTTTTACACAAGATTGGGTGTCAACTATTTGCCCATAGCTGGGACCCTAACAGGTGCTACCACCCCGTATTTGTTTAAGTTATCTCGGATATTCATGAGTCACTCACACCAACCCTCACGGTCCTGCATCAAGGTTGGAAGCTTATTAGGGAGACATTTTCTATCGTAACATAGCTGGTCAATGTAGGGGTTTGCTGGGTGACCAAATCGTCTTGTTCCATGAATCAGTGTCCAGAACAGTAGATTATATGCGAGTTCTTGTATTGCTCGCTAGCAGTGTTTTGCAAAGCGCATTCTGTGATTGTAGAATTATCAGTAGTGAGTCCATAGAGCTGTGAGTTAATTGGATGTTGGTCCAAGAAATGTTAAGTATAGCGCTCAGCATCCGATCGAAGGTATCATCAAGTTTCGACTGTGTGGGGGAGGGGGTAGTTAATGTCCAGGCAGTGGCACCATGCATTAACACCTCCTCTACAGCGGCTCGAAGAATCTTTGCTTGAGGTTGTCTGGTACATCAGATTCCAGATTACATTTATTTTGTTCAAGGCGGTACAGGCTTTAGCTATGTGAATTTTCACATCATTTTCAGTGAAATTAATCTTGCTAGATATGTAAAAGATTCGACAGATTTTATAGATTCACCTGTGACAGTTTTTATTGAGCCTTGTTGGTTTGAGCCAATGAATTCGGTTTTAGGGACATTGACATAGACTCCAAGATCATTGGCGGCATTTTATAGATGATGGAGTACTGTAGCATTGGTAATGGTGTCTGCTGTGATAGCTAGACATCTGCCTAGGCAATATCTGTCGACTATTTTGCAGGATATCGACTTTTTTTCTCTAAGGCTTTGAATTTGTATTTTGGGGGAAAATGGAGAAGATCCTTCTAGCATATGCCCTTACGCCAGACAGTAACTGCCATTATGTTGCTATACAAAAATACCAAATCTTTGTTTAGATGTCCAGACGGCATCAAAACAGGAGTCCTCCAGGCTGACACCCTTTCACTTTTTGTCTTTATTATCACCCTTGACAAATCATCATCTAAATCAGGGGTCGGCAACTTACGGCAAGCGTGCCACACGTGGCACACCAAATAATTTCCAAAGGCACGCAGCCACAAATGAATCACGAAGTCCGAACCAATAACAACTACAACGTAAAGAAGATATTTAGCTGTTTCAATTTTAGTATATACTAAAGCATATATACACTATATTTACAGCCTGTATGTTGATGACATTAGTATCTCTCGATAATTTCGGTTGAGCAGAGGGGGTAATTCTAAACAGCAGCAACGCAACGCTCTTCATTAAAAAATGAATTGAGCACTATGGTTAGCTGGAGTTTGTTTACATTCGTATAAATAATACGCTAGAATTTCCCTTTCCCTCTGCCCAGGGGTAGAATTTCCGACTGATGCCAAATCTGTCGGGTTTCGATCCCAGTTTGAAACAATCGGATGTCTAACCGCACTGATGAGCTGCGATACAGCGAAACAGGCCTGTATGTGGAAGACATTATATATAAAATATATAATAGAACAGGTATATTGACCTTGACTTGTATAAAAATACATATGCTGTTGGCACGCTGAATGATTTTAAAACCCTAAGTCTGCACATAGTAAGCAAAAGGTTGCCGATTCCTGATCTAGATTTTATTTTATCATTAGTTTTACGCAGATATAATCGTTCGTTCATCATGTTATTTTATGCCCTTTTCCCCAGAATTATTTGGTAACTTTTTTTATTTATTCAATTTTGATGAAAATATAATACTGTCATCGCTTTCCCTTTGTCTCGACTCGCAAAGATTTGGCACAAACAGGTAAAATTCAATCTCGCTTGACGAAACGCCTCGTACAGGCGAAAAAGTACATTGCTTGATGACTTCCGAAGTTGATGTTTACCTCAGTGACTGATTATGAGGTGGGAAAAGGTGAACTGGAAATATGAGAAAATAGGAGCAGGTGTTTTATAGATGAAGTCTTTAAGCAAGCAGATGAAAATACAAGAACAAATATCCGGCCACTAATGAATGAAAACAAAAAGAAACTTAAAAGAATATATAATATTGTTCCGCTTGTTTCTGTTTACGATCATTAACCTTTTCTGTTGACGATCAGTGTGGAGTATCTGTTTAATCCACAACTCTTTTTTTTACTAATATTTGTTGTGGATTCCTGGATGAATCCGATATCAATAAATAACAAACGCCAGGAATGGATAAAGAAAATAAATGTATTAGCGTAATAATACAACTGGTAATACGGGTTAGTAGATCCAGGAATGCTGGTTAGTAGCAGTAATATATAGATACAGTCTTGGTATTGAAGTATCGTGGTATGACTCCTTGCTGAGTCTACGGGCTCGCTAACTGTGACGCTCGCCGCCGTCTCTCTGTGTGACTTATTCTACTACTAATGAACTATACTACTCTTCTGTCGTTCTGTTTCGACTCCTTGACTCACTGTCCGGGTATTCACTGGTAGTATTATATGTATGCCTTGGGTGAGTCCATTTGTGTAAAAAGGGGAAACCCCTCAATACTATTCAAACAGTGTAAATCTAAAGAGGCACTCAATTTAGATGGTACAGAATGATGTGTGTGGTATGAATGTGAAACTAGGAAGGATTATGTTTATTACATGGTTGATTTTTTATTAATGTTTACACATTTCAATGCTCAAGAGCCACTCAAGTTAGATATACTAAATAGGGTATGTGATATATAGGAATTAAATACGTCTATTCCACGGTTCTCTTGCTTATCTAGTGTTCAGACAGTACATGGCTCAAGAGCCACTCCATGTAGATGTTACTGAATGACATATGTGATATGAATGCGAAAGTCGGAAGTACGAGTTATGTTTATTCCACAGCCCAGTTTTTATTGATGTTCACACGGCACAAGGCTCAAGAACCACTCATAGCGGAGAATACCGCCTGCTCTATTCTAATAATTTGCTTTCTCAGCCTCCTCGCTATGTGAAAATCCCTTCAGATATCTTGCTTTCCTGCCAATTACAATCTTCAAAGATTTAAATGCAACGTCAATCGCCATCATCTGAGTCCCTGAAGCCTGTTTTTATGTCCCGTTTCCATCACTTCTGCTCACTTATGTCCTGCCATTCTCTTTCAATCCCTGTAACGCATTGTGTTCTTGTGGCATCCTCGCCTTGCTTGCAGCGAAATGATTTAAAAAGATTCACTGGATTCGGTGATAAGTAAATAGGGGTCTTTTATATTTGAGTGTGAAAATAAGTACTTAGTCCTTGGATAGGTAAATCGGAAATAGGTGAATGTTTATCGTTTATATTTGAGCCAATGAGCAATTATATTGTCCCGGGATAGGTATATATTGGTCATTTATATTTGTGCCTCTAAGTATTTAATTATTTCGAGAACGGGTGAATATTGGTCGTTTAAGTGTTTGCAAGCATTTCCTTGGTAGATGATTTCTTTTCACCTGTGAAACTGTCTTCCGATTTTTGGCTTCACTGTAACCTATATTCTTCAAAAATTAAAAAGCAACGCCAATCGCCATATTCTGTGTTCCTAAACCTGTTCTTTTATTGTCTTTTCTCCTCACGTCTCACTAAATTCTTCTCATTCTCATGGACTCGCTATAACCCATTGCATCCTAGTGGCATTATCACCTTGCTTGGGGTGAAATGATAAACGAAATAAAAACAAATAAATAAACATAATCGTTGCAGAGAAGCAGGAAATTCGATAGAAAAGGTTAAGAAAATTCGAAAACTCAGCTGCGTTATATAAGTAATTTACGACGGTGATAATATTTTCTATTTATTTATTTTTTTTGCTCGCTGTGTTCTGGAATTGGCTATATCAGTGGTTGTCCGATATTTTCAAATAACTGCGCTTCAGTACATGATGATATTTCACGTCGAGCCTAAGTGTGAAAGTATTGAACAACACTAATTAGGTTCATGTGGCTAGCCACTTCTTTTTTTACGGTGTGGGGAATCATGGCACTTTGCTGCTTCCTGTCCCTTGTGGCAACTTTTGATTCTTTACGAATCTTCCCTGACATTCAATTTGTTTTAATCATTTCACACCAAGCAAGGCAATAAAGCCACTAAGACGCAAGGGGGTTACTGAGTGTTAGAGTATATAAGAAAAAAAAAACTATTACAAGTGAGAGGACAATAAAAGAACTCGAATTAATAACACCGAAGATAAAGATTGACATTGCTTTTAAATTTTTGAAGATCAAAAGTGATTGAGAAACAAGAAGTGTGGAGTATGAGAAAAGAAACTATTAGCATAGAACTTACGGTTACAACTATGAGAGCTTTCCACCAATAAAGTCTAGGTACCATAGCGAAGAATTAATCCGAGCAATTACCACGAAAGTATTTGTAGAACCGGTAGAGGGAAGCTACGTTATAGTGGAGTGAAAGTGGCTGAAGCTAAAATCTAAAGCAATATCATAATTTACTATAATTAAGTTTTCATTATTTAGTAATTACTTTTTTTACTTTTAATTATTTCCGAAAGCTTTTCAATTTCACTGATTAATCTTTGTTTCTTTTAATCTTTTCTCCCCCAGAAATATAATAAAGCCACGAGGACACAAGAGATTACTGAGTGTTAGAGAAGAGGAGAAAAACTACTAATAAAGGGAGAGGACAATAAAATTAAGAAGACGCAAGATAACAATTGACACTAGATTTAAAGTTTCGAAGATTCAAAGTTGTTTGAGAAAGAAGAAGCTGTAAAAATGTTCCACAAGCGAGAAGTGCGAGAAAAAGCAACTGTTAACATACGATTACATCGAGCCATTTCAACAGCAAAATAATTTTACAAAATTACAAATTTTGCTCTGCAACTCCTACCTTCATTGATTGATTTGTGTTTTATAGCATTTGCGGGTTATTTAAAACAAGACACATCTTTTTAGATGGTAATAATATTTTAGAGTCAATAATGATTTACTGATGCCAGTCCTACTAATTAACCCATAGCTGAGGAGATAACAGATGGATTCATGCCTTTCCCAGTGGTATTTGCGTGTAAGTGGATAATATGAAAAACCCGGCTGGTATTGGAATTCGGTTGTCCAAGTTCCAATACCGAGCCGTTATTCATTATACCACACGCACATCACAGGATGTGGTATTCCCAAACGGTCACCCATATAAGTACTGATAAGGCTCGGCGTTGCTTAACATCAGTGATCTTGCTAGAACCGGTGTTTCAGAGATGGCCGTAAGCCACCTGCCTAAAGTTTGTCTTGTGAGATTTTGCATTTTTCATGCCATCTTTCTTCTTAAAGTTTCAAACAAATTTTCTTGTGATTTTGAACAAGAGTATTTTTACTTTTAGTCTTCGTTAAATTTTCGTCGCTTTCATACAAGAGCGCGTGTATTTAAAATGCTTGGAACAAATAGAAACGACATGGTTTCCTCTTCAAAGTATTGTTCCCACTTCATGTCTAATTCACGTTTCAATCCTTCTCTACCACGCTTCTATGGATTCTGGAAGCATTCTTCTTGTGGGCCTTTCAGCTCCGTCTTTTAGGCCCACTTGATGACCTCCACTCATTCTAAACGGGTCTCTTTGATGATAGGAAAAAAGTAACATGGTGCAAGGTGAATAGGTGAGGTTGTTCTACTACGGCGATGTTCTTATCAGCCAGAAACTGTCTAAGGAGGTTGTGAGCAGATCCCTTGCCGTAGGGAAGCAGCCACGATTGCCCTGGCACAACTCACGTCTGTTCTCGTGCACTGAGCAAATTAGTCGCCTTTAGACTTGCTGACTGTTCGCTGAACTAAGGGGCAAGAACTCACTGTGGATGGTGTCAATCGCATCCAAAAAAGTGATCAGTCCGGTTGCTTTTGAGACAGTCCTCTAATATATATATTGATGTCAATGTAATGAGAGTTGTCGATAACTTTCTTTACATCCATATAATGAAAACACAGTCAAATAAATAAGTTACAAAATATGTATAGAGGATAAACTAATAATCGGAAAATGAAAAAAAATGAAATGATTTATTAAACAAAAGGAATAGCACTATTTCGAGCCGTCGGTTCGCGTAGGGCTTCTTTTTAAAAAAAAACAAAAAAAAAAAACGTAGAAAATATTTAAATGTTGGGAGCGTCCAAGATAAAAAAAATCAGCGTTTTTGAAAAATTACTCTATATGAGACAGATTATAAGTGGGTTACCTACATAAATGACTTTATCTGTTTATGTGTGTTAAACACCTCTTTAAAATATTTAAGTTGCACTCTGATATTCGTAAAAAAACTAATATATAAAGTTGGGGGGACAAATATTCTTACACATAAAAAATGTTTAATCTATTGTATTTCCAACTGATGAATAAACATACTTTTCTTATAATTAAGTGTACATATATTCATAATAACTAAATATGCATAGAAAACAGCAAAAAATGACTTGATAGAAAAAAATTTCATTTATCCATTTTAAAAGGTGAAAAAAGTATTTGTACAATGCAAAAAAGAATACATAATCTTCATTTAACACTTTGTAGAATAGCCATTATTCACCTCTACAGCAACTAACCACTTTTTGTCGTTCTCAATTAATGATTTGCAAAATTTACTTGGTATTTGGTTCCATTCTTCTTCGAATATGGTCTTCAGATCCGAGATGTTTACTGGAGCTCTCGATTGGATTTTAATTTTCAAATAACGCCACAGATTCACGATTGGGTTTAAATCTGGAGACTGACTTGGCCATTTCAGGATATTTACATTATTTTCAGCAAGACATTTCTTCGTACATTTTGCAGTGGGCTTAGGATCATTATCTTATTAGAAGATCCAGTCAAGAAGAAGATTTTCAAACAAAATCATTAAATTTGCTTCCA
>OZ038496.1:36199897-36214897 GCA_964036315.1 Acanthosepion esculentum | reverse complement strand
AAATATTTATTTAATTCAATTCATAGTGAATACATAATAATGCTTAATGTAGTTAAACAGAGTAATGAAGTCTATATTCATAAATAGACATATACCTACGCTTGTAGTGCAATTTAAAGTTTCATGGTTTCCCAAGTCGTCAGAAACATGCGCCGTTTAATACCGTTGTTTTTTTTTTAAATACTACGTTCCATGGAAGGAACGCTAAAATATACGCAGATTCAAAGCTCAACGTTAATATAAACCCAATATATTATTGGGGTGTAAATTCAAAATATAGTGTGTAGTTAGGGAGAAATTGAGAAAAAAACAAAGCAAAAAAAGTCGTGATGGAAACTTAAAGTTTATATGATACATGTTTTTCCGTTGAAAAAAAAAAAAGTGAAGTTAAAATATTACAAAGTGTAAGGAGCAAGCAATATAATTAAAATGATGAGGTAGGCGCGTTGAATTATATTTAAATAACGGAAAAACCTGTATTATATAAAATTTAAGCTTGCATCATTTTATTTTGCTTTGTTTTTCCCACTATCTCCCTACCTACTCTCTATATTTTGAATGTACACCCCAATATTATGTATATATATATATATATATATATATATATATATATATATATATATATATATATATATATGCGTATGTGGTGTGTGTGTGTGTATGTGTTTGTGTGTGTGTATACAGGGAGAGGAGGCGGAGAGAGAAGGGGAGATAAATACATAGATATTGATATATTAATAAAAGATATCCCATGAAAGCTTTTTTATGACAGCGTGTTTCGCTCATTGACCAACTTTAACAAGCTAAGTGTAGAAATTAATTTAAAAACATGCATATGTGCAAAGGTATAGCTTGTGCGAAAATAACGATAAAAGCTTTCCTATTTTGAATTACAATGCTGCACACATACACATACACGCGCATATATACATATATATATATATATATATATATATATATATATATATATATATGTGTGTGTGTTTGTGTGTGGAGAGAGAGAGAGAGAGAGAGAGAGAGAGAGAGAGAGAGATGGAGAGATGTAGATATAGATATAGTTATATAGATAGGTGTAGTGTTTTCTAATTGGGTAGGAATCTCTCTTTAATTCATGTTTCGGGAAACTAGATAAAAAAAGTACCGTTCTTTAGTATTTTTTAATATATTCCCTGTGTCCGTACAAGTGTACAGAAGTATATATATATATATATATATATATATATATATATATATATATATATATATATATATATATATATATATATATATATATATATATGTATATATGTATATGTATATATGTATATATATATATATATATATATATATATATATATATATATGTATGTGTGTGTGTGCGTGTGCGCGTGTGCGTGAGAGAGAGAGAGAGAGAGAGAGAGAAAGTTTGCGTGTATTTTATCGCACAGGCACATTGAGTGCTCGTAATAAAATAGCGTTCGCAGTAGAATAAGAGCTAAATAAAATAGCAAAAAAATATATGTATATTTTCATACACGCACTTATCAATACTTTTATATATGATAGTTTTCTAAGCATCGCTTAGATATAGCATAAGGCTGAAAGTATTAGGCATACAGTGATGACCGAATTAAGCATTGAGCCGTAATTGAAGTAGCAAGACAAGTGAGGTTTTTTCGTTTTGCGCATACAATTTTTATACGCGCAGACACAGATCACACACACATATATATACTAATGTATATATATACTAATATATATATATATATATATATATATATATATATATACATACTAATATATATATATATACTATATATATATATATATATATATATATATACATACTAATATATATATATATACTATATATATATATATATATACTTTATATATATATATATACTTTATATATATATATACGATATATATATATATATACTATATATATATATATATATATACTATATATATATACTATATATATATATATACTATATATATATACTATATATATATATATATACTATATATATATATATATATATACACTACATATACATACATATATATATATATATAAATATATACTAATAGTTGTGGTAACAGAATCAAAATGCCTTTGAATCAAATCATGAATAAGAAAAGATACGCTGTATGATAAATATGAAAAATCACAAAAGCTTTTAGAGGACATTTTTCTTTACATCTTTCTCTGAGAAAATATTCTTAAATTTTTTTCTCAAGATTTGACAAGATTACAAACTGGCGTCAAAGATTTACTGAAAACCAAAATGGCCAAATCAATGCAAAACACATCAACTACGGATAGGAATACTTGGCATTTTTGAAATACACTTTCTTCTTGTCAAATTTATGTCCTTTCAAAATAGCCCCCTCCTCCACGTTTTGTCTTATCTACTGCAATCTGTATTTCTTTCTTTGCCGTTTTGTCTTCGATATTTTTGTTCCGATAAGAGGTTTTCTAAAAAAACTGTTACTTCCTTCATTATAGCAATAAATCTTATAAATAGTGATACCTTATTGTTTTTATCTTTACGAAAAATCTTTTCATCTCGCATGAAAATATGTGTAAATGTGATATAATGTATTTTAGAATCAAATAATTCCAAAAAATAAAAAATGTAAATTAAAAAGAATGGAAAAGAAAGGAATGTCGATGTAACTGATAAAATATACTGTTTTATCAGTTAACTTCATTCAACTACGTGTTAATTCAAAAATCGTACGAGATAGAAAATAATTTCTGAATAGCTTATTATTAAAAACGAGAGTATCAAGTGTGGTCATTAAAACTACTCAGTAAAATGCTTAACGAAAACCATAGGAATTCGATCTTCTTTATATATTAAAATACTCAGAGGAACACAAATCAGGTAAACATAAAAAATAGAATTAAACCAAACAAAAGCAGAATCGTCTAATTAGAAAATTGATTAAATATGTCATCTTTCTAAATATTCTTCATTTCGAGGTGTCTCTTCAGAAAATAGTTGATCATGGCTCTCTCCAACTTCCTATCCTGTATAGCTCTTAGTAACGTTTCTCGTTTTAGCACCACTCTCAAAATCTGTTCCAACATCCATTCTTTTTGAATTCCGTATGTACTGCGAGTGACAAATTCTATAAATCGTCTTTCCTCATTACGTTTCCAATAAATTTCAGCTCTTTAGGATTCTAAATAGAAGTGTCCTTTTTGTTTCCATTTTCCTTATGACGTTTATGCACTCTTGGATCTTGAGCTTGTTGGTTTGTAATTCGTGCCTCCTTGTTAATAACGTTTTCCCACTCTACTGGGATTTTCTCATATATTTTATTAACCTCTTTCCAGATAGCTTTTTACTTGTTCTTACCTTCTAATCTTTTTCACCTAACAGCACTTTATATTTTTAGCTTATTTTATAATAATATTAAACGCTATCTCTATATGGAACACCATGTTACTTCCTTGGGACAAAGATTTTACTTGTAAACTACTGCACCGAACAATAATACAACACACGGAAATATATACCATATAGTTTATATCATATATCCTGATTTTTTTCTAATATCTATCTACCAACAATCTATTTTTTGAATTTATACCCCAATATTATATTAAATTTATAATCACCTTGAACTTTGAATCTGCATATATTATAGCGTTCCTTCTATTTTTTTAAAGCAACCTTATTAAATAGTTCATTTACCATTTGTGTCTGATGAATTGGGTAACCATGAAACTTTGAGTTGCACTACAAACGTATGCATATATGTATTTATTAATATATACTCGCATATACTTGGTAATATCTCGTTGACACTGGCAGGGTTCGAACTTGTGTCGCTCTTAGGAGGTACAACCACCATTTGATCCGCTCTGCTTTCGCTTACTCGGTCACAGTGTGTGTCACAATCCACCAAGGTTTTAATAACACTCTTTTAAAAAGAATGCACCTCCTTCGTTTCCGATCTTTTAGAAATGTTCATATCTATCATAAGAACAACATAGCAGTAGTAAATAATATCTTGGAGAGATATCCTCAGAATTGGACACCGGAACGAGACCATTTTCTCCCCTAAGGATTAAGTAAAGGGCTCAGTTCAAACTTCCCTGAAGGTTACCCAGATCGAAATAAAACGGATGAAGGAGGAAAAACAAAACGGCTTGTGATTACAACAACAGAGACGGCGGCAATTGTCCACTTGTGAATAATGTAAATAATTGTGTATACCCATTATCAAGAATGGTGTGGAGGGATCATACCCTTTGCCAAATAGCCCTAAACTAGAAAGGAATTATAGGCTAATGAAAATTATCATGAAAATGGAACCTCTGCATGCTATCAGGAGAGCGGACCAGTAAAATCAGGTTTTACTGGTCTGATGTGACACAATCCAGTGACCTCAGAAAAGTGTTATTTACGACTAGAAGAAAGTAAATGTGGTCCTTCGTATTAGACCGCATTGGAGAGAACTATATCAAGTTAATGTGCAATCTGCCGTAGGTGGAGATAGGAAAATAAGGCTTTTACAATCTTTTTCTCTAACTTGAACCACTAGAGAGCTGTCCCTTCTTTTTCTTTCTTTTAATCTGAAACCCAAGACCTAGGCATCATCTTTGAGAGGACCGATGTCTTTCACCTTTCATCACGCATATTGAGCTAATAATTCATGTTATTTTTTATATCTCTCCTTAATAATATTTTATTTTTCATATATTATTTCCCACTTAGTAACGTCTTGCGTCTTAGTGGCTTTATTACCTTGCTTGAGCTGAGATGATTAAAGAAATACTGTTGAATGCTCGTCCTTGAAACTATGACTGGTTAGAGCTTGTCGGTTTGGTTTCAACTGAATCTAAGATTTTACTATCCGGCCCAGGAATCGAACTCAAAATTACTTCTTCTTTATATGGCATGTCTCCTCAGGAAGTAAGCCATTTACTTAAGCTCATCAAGTAGGCTATACGCTGATTTCGTCTGTCCTTTTTGCCTTTAATTTAACCTGTGAAATATTCCACGCCCTCCTTCCGCATTATGTGACCCAGAAATTTCAGCTTTCTCTTCCTGATGTTAAGTATTAGTTTATTTTTCGTTTCGGTTTTGTCTAAAATCTCGTCGTTGGTCACATGTTCGGTCCATGGTATCGTCAGCATTCTTCTGTAGAACCACATTTCTGTTGCATCATGTTTCTTCATCTGCGAGGAGATTGTCCGTTATACACTGCCATATAGGAGGACAGATATCCCGTAACAGTCAAGTACTATTTTCTTTCTTTCTAACGATTGTCTCTGCCTCTACATACATCTTGGAATATATTTTTCTCTATGCCGATGGGATTTGGATTTCAGCATCGCAACTTTCCGTATTCTATTGTAACACTTCTGAGATATTTAGATTGTTGTACTTGTTTGATTTTTATATCTGCGATGCCACCAAATGAAAGAACCAACGCTTTAATCATAATTAATTATGGCTAGCAATAACTGAGCAGTACTAAAATGGGAACAAAACGAGATATCCCTAGATATGAACAGCGAGATGAAAACAATCTGCTCTCGTAGATTAAATACATGATTCAAGAAAAAATTACCCAAAGGTTACTTTGAGTAGTGGATAGTGACTCGCATTGAGAAATCGGAGACCCGACATGGAATTCCATTCGAGTTCATTACATTCACTCACGTGCTAATAAACTTGGGAAAAGTATGAATCCATTTTATTTCCCCCTAACTATGGGTAAATAGCGTGACATACTGGGTTCTATAGCCATGTGTAGCAGACGGTCTTGGAGAAGGACATCTCTGAATTACAAACCTGTTTGTCTAGCGTACAGAGGGCGACACACACCATATTTCTTTATCTTCGTTGTCGGTCTTGCAGAGGAGATGGTGACAGCCAGGAAATATGAAACCCTATACAATGCATCACGAGGAAGAAAAATTAAAGTCTGTTTTTTCTGCTCTCAGGTGCCCCTAAACGGCTGGCGCGAACGATAGACTTTCTGATGATCAAGATGGACAGGCACCTGACGAAGGTCGAATGGAACAACGGCCGAAACATTTTGATGATATCAATAAAAATGAGGTAAATAGCTGTTGATCTTGGAGTGCATTCTCCAGTGAAAAGCAAAACGTAAGTTCAGAAATGAATTTTCGTAAATGAAAAATCTTTATTAAAATTAATTTTACTTTTAGCTTTACGCTAATAGATTAAATTTAATATTTCCAATAAGCAAAATTCTTCGCCGTATTTCAAATCGAATTTAATTTACAAATCTCTCAGTCCTACATAATTCTTTTTATTAAAAACTCTTAAAAAAATTAAAATATACTTTTCTGAAACTTTGAGGAAGAAAGGCAGATTTAATGTTTAATTAATCGGGTTTGAAAGAAATATTACATTATTATTTAACTTTAAAATATCGAAGAAAAACATTTTTCAACACGGAGGTGGATGATTTTATGTGGTGTCGCCAACAATCTGACAGAATTATGATGTGAATTATGTTGGAATTTTTTTTCTACGGGACAAATCTGTAAAAATTACTTGAGCGCCTTATTATATTATTTATCTATTCAGTAATCTTAAAATTTTAGGTAAGTATTCTAAATAATGTAATATTTAATTTTACGTACGTTGGCTTTAAAACTACTATATTTAACGCTATTATTTTCGGATAATGTCAAGTATAGACGTTTGTATTTACAAAAATCAGCACGTTGATACGCGCACAAAAAATTCAAAATTCTTTTTAATATACTGCGGGTTGCTGAAATGTAGTAAGCGTTACAACATATGATTAACAAATATAGTTTTAATTTAATAACAATATCATCTAACCGCTAATTAATACAGAATTTTAAAATATTTAAAACTTTATATATTACTCCAATTAGTATAAAAAATTAAAACAATTATTGTAAAAATTCATTATTCATTTATTTTTTCTTGGTCACTCCTATTCGTGGATAACCGTCTATTAGGGGAGGGTAGCCAATCCCTATTGCAGACGCTCGCTCAGGCACATTTGTGTTTGTTCAACGCACACAGAGCCCACCTGTTGTTTATACTGCAACTATGCTGTGTAGACCTTAGTTACAGTTTCTTGGAGAGAGCAAGCGTGATCAACAATCTGAACAAGGCCAGCGCACTCAAACCCTCGCTCACGATGACTTGTGACTTCGTGCTAGCAGAGCTATCGACGGACCCATGGGTTCCGTCTACCCAACATCACTCAACCCGTGGTATGGTTAGCAGGCACTTTCCAAAGGTGCCGCATACTGGGATCGTCCCCTCACCAGTCTCCTTGCTGACAAATCAACCGTGGTTAGATTCGAACCCGGGTCTCACGGTCAGAAAGCTTTGCTATATATATATATATATATATATATATATATATATATGATGAAAATGTGGAAAAGACAAAGCAAAATCCGAATATATGAGTTTACTGTTTTTATTATGTTTTTGTTTTTGTTATTCTGTCGACGTCAGACGTTTCGGTCAAATAGACCTTCTTCAGGACATGGTTAATGGAGACATAATTATATTAGATTTAAGTTTGATGGAGAGACGATATATACAGGACTGGTCAGAAACAGAAAAACTGAAATTCTAAAGTCAAGTATTCTTTCTTAGAGTCGGATACGCTGGCGTCGCGTGGGCGGCAACTACGAAGACCTGCGCACAGGGAAGAAGATTGTGTCCTAAGTGGAGGGTGAGGGGGACTATTTAAAACAATCTTCTTCCCTGTGCGCAGGTCTTCGTAGTTGCCGCCCACGCGACGCCAGCGTATCCGACTCTAAGAAAGAATACTTGACTTTAGAATTTCAGTTTTTCTGTTTCTGACCAGTCCTGTATATATCGTCTCTCCATCAAGCTTAAATCTAATATAATTATGTCTCCATTAACCATGTCCTGAAGAAGGTCTATTTGACCGAAACGTCTGACGTCGACAGAATAACAAAAACAAAAACATAATAAAAACAGTAAACTCACATATTCGGATTTTGCTTTGTCTTTTCCACATTTTCATCATACCGTCGGATCTACATCCACACATTTGCTTACATATATATATAATATATATATATTATATATATATATATATATATATATATATATATATATATATATATATATACTTTATTCTTAAAAGCAAATAAAATATATTCTCATTACATAATATCTTAATTTTATTGGATATTTTCTTTTACGATTCCAAACTGATTTTCTGTAATTGGTGATCCTGTTCCCTCCCTCACAAAGAATGATGATTTATATTCTCGAAGAACGTTTTAGAAACATTAGTCCATACAAAATTGAATTTCTCGAAATTACATAAAATTAAATAAATGCATGTAACAGACATAAAGAAAAATATTTGTACAAAGATTTTCTAAAAATGAAACATTTCTAATATAATTTCGTTCATTTTTTAATATGTTCTGAAATGTTCATTAAAATCCGACAATTATTTTTTTATTTTTTGCAAGAATTCAGAAATCAAAGCTTTTTTTTACCACAAAAAAAAAAAACGCTAAAATATCCTCTACTAATGTATGGTCAACCGCTGCCTCAGGAAAATCATTTTTTTTAACCGAAATTTTAAAATTTCTAATAAGGATTAAAAAAATAAAATTTACTAATCAAAAAATCTTTTTTCTTTCCCCTTAATAATAATATAAACATTTTGTCGATAACACTTTATTCATCATGTATGTTCAATTTTCTAACGAATCTTCCACGACCTTTCTGAAAGTATTAATACAAAGAGAATTAAAGAAACCTTAGTCGGAATTCGAACACTATTTGCCAAATTAATTTCGCTGCTACTTTCATAAATTCTAATGAAGTCACTCATAAGCACAGAATTTCCAGTACGCAGATGCAAGGACCGGCGAAAAAAAATGAACAGACATCATTTCTTTGTGTATGCAAATAATCTCGCACACTGAAACACTAAATCATATACAGGGACACACGTTGAATTTTACCGTTCCTTCTTCCATTACCATTACCATTCTAATTTTCACGATTTATCCCACACCTATAACCGAATATTTTTTAAAGATTTTTTTAAAATTTTTCTTTTTTTTTTCTTCGAATCCGCCTTCTTTCCTGTTTCCAGCCTTTAGTCTTTATCGATCAATCTCAGTTGTAGATGAAGCGATTTCAACCGGAAAACATTTCACTCCCTCGCTCCCGTCCTGCCGTTTGACAAACAGGCAAGATTTTCTTTAGATCAAAAGCCTTCAACAGATCATTTGATAGACACAACATATATAACAGGGGGAAAAAAAAGGAAAAGAAAGGAAGCGATTAAGATCTCGCGAGACTTCTCCAAATGTTCCTTTTACGCGATTTCTCTTTATTTATGCTAACGAGAGTAAGGTATATTTTTTCTAGTCACGTCTGAACGTTGTGTTGTCGTCTCGGCATGACCTCTCTATTCTTTACAACTATTCCGATTTTCCTGATAGAACAAATACGTTGTTTCGATTACTTGAGCTCACAACAAGTCTGGCACAAAGCCAGATGTTAATTTAGGTTAGTAAATTTAACGACATATCAAGACGTGTTATTTAATGTCAAATAGAAGTTTTCTGTGGCAAAAAAGGACAATAAATTAATAGATAAATAGAAACAGGTCCGATTTGCAATAATAGTTTTGTTTATACTCGAATAAAGAGGGAAGTTTGGTTTAAACTCAAGTCTAAAAACCTCTATCCGGAGGTTGGGTTCTTTTGTAGGGTCTCACCTGACTGCAAATTATGCTTTCAGCGTATTCTAAGCCTCACTGACAGGATAAATGATGCCATGTTTTAACTACAATAAATTACATGACAGACGTTCTACCTTCTGCAGAACAATTTACTTGGCTTCTCCGTGAAAGAACCAAAGCTATGTAGGGGACAAATACGGAGCTGTGGGGAAATAGTAAAGGAATCTAAACAGAAACTAATGGGCGCGAAAAACTAATAAGAGGGTGCGATTGATCAAAGACGTAATTCGGTGGGGTGCAGTGGATTTTGGGTCAATATTTTGGAAAACAGAATCGGCGACCCGAGTTCAAAATATGGTTGATAGAGTCTGTGGTTCATCGCATTATTTAGGGAAGGCATGGATCCAATTTTTCCTTGGCTCAAGCTATGAATAAAATAACAGAGCAGACCTCGTCATCTTTGGTTGGCAATTAGTCTACAATAAGGAAATTCGTCAGATTCAACAACCGTGGAGAAAGTTACAGGAAGCTAGTGCATATTCTTTTTCAAGTACAATTCATGGCAATTAAGAATCCCTAAAGATTTGGGACCACCTTCCCTAGAAATGGCATTCAAATTCGGAAAGCGAGAACTAAGACAGTTAGTCTTCATAATGTTAAAAGATGTTTATCAATGTAAATTTACCTTTTTAACTAATGTGAAATTTAATATGTAAAAGGAAGAGAAGGTAAATCCAGTAGCTTTCCAAAGAAAAATCATGGTAATGTGTAGTTTATAGATACGAAATAAAAGGAACTTTGGCGTATCATGACAACCTACATCCTGAGGAGACATGTTTATTGAAGAGAAGATCGTGTTTTTTTTTTTTGACGAATAAAGCTTTACAATGGCACCGAGAGATATTTAAAATTACAGAAACTGGCTGGCGATAAGCCATTGCTTAAAAATATTAGGGTGTTCAGAAAGCAATTACGTTTGGCCAGAATGTTTTGTTCTTTTGTACATGGACCAGAGCCACTCGAGTAGAAGTGTATATGGATATGAGAGGAAAATGACCGTTGACTCTAGATATGAATAGGTTTAGATTGTAGTGATCGCGGAATCATCCCTTAGAAAGACTTTTCCATAGGGCAGTGGTTCACGGGAAGAATCTGTTTGAGTGTAACTTACTTTTCGCCGATGGAATACGTAGGAGATATGGGTGGTTTGCTACTATGTAAGTGGAATGGCGGGTCATAAGCGTGAACGTCGGACCTGGTGGAACCAGGAGATGCAGTTCGTTCGATCACTTTCCATGGTAGTAGCGATAGAGCGCTGAGTGGCTCGCCTCTGTGTGTGTGAGGGAGAGAGAGAGAGAGAGAGAGGTTGGAGTGGGGAAAATAATTCTTCTCCAACAAGGACTCGGAGAAGCATTTGAATTCTGTCAAAACTGGAAAGTGAGGACTGGTCAACTCCCGCCGACATATGACAACATGATCTGGCTCTTATAAAAGTAAAGGATAGCATGAGGAGCGGTACAGGGAGCCGATCAAGTTACCTGTATCTTTATCAATGGATCGTACATAAGTGCTCCACTTGAAGTCGAGTGTGAATTTGAGGCCTCTCTTTGAGGGGACATCTGTTCATCTCGATTGGTGGTATTTCGGGGTCTGATCGGCAGTGATAGAAAGAAACCAGTGAATTATATGCAATAAATGTTATTAGTTACATAGTACAGGCTGTTTCAAAAGTGTGTCACATTATGACACTGTATATCGTTCTAACTATTGAGGCTATCAAAATACAATTTATATTTCATGAAAGCCAATATTTCCACAGTTCTATACAGGTTATTACAGGTGTTCCATGTGAGAACTGCGGCTTACATGACACACATCCAAACGATAATCCAACTCTTGCCAAACGCAACCAAGCATAGCGTTGTCGATGTTTGGCAAGGCTTCAGTTATTCGCGTTTTCAGAACATCCACGTCTCTGAGAAGTGTAGATACGTACACGAGCCCTTTCCCATACCCCCAGAGGAAGAAGTTATATAGCGTGAGGTCTGGAGACCTAGATAGCCATAGTAGAAACACGCGATCACTCTGTCCGGAACGCCTGGCCCATCTTGTCAGGCAGAGAGGCGTTCTGATACTGTCTAACTTTAAAAAGAAAAAATTCAATTAAAATTAAATTAGGAGAAGAAAACTTGACACTTTTAGCTTTGAAATGTTATTAGTTAAATCATGCTGCCATTTGTAGTTCCTTATATAAGAGTTCTTAGAATGTGACATAGATTTAAAAACATCCTGTATTTACATTGTACAGACTCAGAATTTTTGTTTTTATCACAGCGTTTTTGCTATTCTAGTTGAGACATGAGACATTAGATTTTGGTGCCATATCTGGTGTTTTGACTTAGATCAAATTCATATCTTTTTCGAGAGCGATGCTTGTTAGATATGTCCTAATACTTATTTTTGAATATTTCAAAACTCAATCGTCATGTGAATGTTTTCACTTCGTCCACATACACGACGTAAATAGTTTTATATGATTCTTATCGGTTCTAACTCATTTGAAATTATACAGTAAGCAATAATGAAGGAGTTAATTTTAAAGTTATAATCCGTCATGAGGCTTAAATAATAAAATACACTATAAACGACACACTGTCGGATAGAAAGGGAAGATAAAGTCGCAGTTTCGTATCAACATTAGTGCTGCTTTGGTTTCTTTTCTGTGCCATGTTCATTTCAGGTCGTAGGCGATCATGGCTCTCCACATCTTCTTGTTTCTTGTAGCATTTAATGTTTTGTCTTTTTGTTATTCTCTCCAAACTCTGTTCTACCCTCCATTTAATTAAGCCCCTGAAGTATGTTACACGCAGCTTTCCTATGTCCATCAATCTGTCCCGGAAGTATCAATTATTTCAACCATTCCTTCATTATTATGTGCCCCAGAATTGTGCCTCTTCCTGATGTTAAGTATAACTTTCCTTTTTGTTTCCATTTTCTGTAAAGTCTCATCGCTGCTAACATGTTCGGTCTATGGTATCCTCAGCATGCTTCTGTAGAACCATATTTCTGTTGCTTCAAGACTCATCTTCATCTTTGAGGGGATTTTCCAGCATTTAATGACATAAAGGAAGACAAATATCACGTAGCATTTCAACATGTTACTATGTTTCTAACGAAATAATTCTGTCTCTTAATACTCTGTTTAGCATTTGGAATACATCTTTGGCTAGCTGAATACGTCTTCGGATCTCAGTGACGCACTTTCTGTCCGCTGTTAGAACACATCCCAGGTATTTAAATTTTTGTACTCGTTTAATTTTAGTATCCCTGATTTGTAATTTGTATTTTGAGTGCATCCTTTTGCTGATAACCATGCATTCTGTCTTCTTGTAGTTTATACTTATTCTTTTTTATCAATTTCCTTCACTTCCATCTGTAAAAAGAAATGTTGTTTTCTTTCTTTGTCTTCTATCACTGTCTCATCAACCTATCTTATGTTGTTAAGATTGTGGGCACCAATAATGAATCCTAGTCGGGCTTCTAATTCTCTCAGAATTACCTCGCTATATAGTTTAAATAATTAGTTGAATGGAAATTAAAACATATGGAATAAGTAATTATATTTCGCTTACCATAATATAACAGTACAAAGTACATTTCTAGGACGGGTAGATATATTACATCAAAGAAACGATATTATTTGCATACACAGCTGTATACACAAGTTATTGACTACAATAACCTCTCCAATAGATGCAATGACGGATGGCTACTGCGAAAGGAGAGTGCTCGCGAATATCTTTCGCATCTCTGTTGAAATATTATGTCTATATTGCGGTTGGTAATATTTAATATATTTACTTAGATAAAAGATTTGCTGCATAAGCGAGTATATATATATATATATATATATATATATATATATATATATATATATATATATATATATATATATATATATATATAATTATTAAAAAAAAATATGTTTCCTTCGCTACATAGCAAAGGAATCATATTTTTTTTTTAATTATTATAATTAAAGCTCGACTTCTGTATGGAGCACTGTTTTTTTTTTAAATAAAAACAAAAATACTAAAGAACTCCGGATTATTTACTTAACGTGTTCTTTCCTATTTTTCTGCATACCTGCACATACATATATATAGTCAAACCTACCTCTGACTATATATATTTGACTATATTTGACTGGTCTACGTTTGTATCGAGCTCTTTAGTTCGTTGTTTACTCGTATCCGGGTTTTTTCTTTGGGCCTTGAACCTGTATCTATGGGATTATTTTCGACAGACTTTCATGTTCCTCGCTCTTTCGTTTTAAAACCTTTTTTCCTTCGAGATTGATTTGGCTATTGTTAAATCAAGAATTCGAAGGTTTTTCGACACGAGTATAGTTACCTATATATATATATATATATATATATATATATATATATATATATATATATATATATATATATATATACGCCTCTTATGGAAGTGCGTTACTGATCAAAACAAATTCACGGATAATAACATTGGACATACCATACATTCCTATCAAAAAGACTCGCGTTACACCTCTCTGACCACAGCTCATTTAGGACTCATTTAAACACACACGGAAACCTACCAAAATCTATCCGCAACATCCTTCTAGAAAATACAAGTATAATACACTCATCCACACGTCAAAAAGCTAAAATTAATGGAAGCACTAAAAATAAAAAAATAAAATGCCAACATTGAATAATGTCAACTATGAACACGGACACAATGTGCTGACCATGTTTGTCAAATAATAAAGTTTTCCGACTCTAGACTCATATAAAATGTTTTGCACATTAAGTTAAAAAATCATCCTTGATAATGGATAATAGAACAGCTGAAACGCTCGTATATGCAGAATATTTGGACAATTTGTCCACAATTTATGTCCAGAAAAGAAAACACTTATACGAACACAATAGAAAATAAATAAAAAGCTTAATCCCAGTACCTTGTGAACGTCTTTAATACACACACACACACACACACACACACACACACACACACACACACACACACACACACATATATATATATATATATATATATATATATATATATAATTTTAAAAAATTATCTGGTTATCTCAATGTTGGCGCAGTTACATATTTATTGTAACCTAGAAAACTTACTAATGAGGAATAACCAAAACGGTGTTTGGAAATGAAATGGTAATCTTTATAACATCAACAATATACAATAGTCGCCAGCGCCAGGAAGTTGATAAACCACCGCTAGCAGTGGACT
>OZ038496.1:36152397-36194897 GCA_964036315.1 Acanthosepion esculentum | reverse complement strand
GTTGAAGATCGTGGCTTCGTCAACCACTTTTTCTGTGATGCATAATCCTCCGACTGGGCATTTAGTTTTTACCCTGCAATTACAGGTAGATGTATTCATTTTACATAGATTAGCATTAAATTCTCTAATAATATTATTGTGGGAATTTATAATTTTCTCCACATTGTTCACACATGAGTAACTAATTTTCAAGTTCATTTAATTATAAGTTTTCTTCAATGTATTGTTTTTAATAGTGTTTATCTATTAAATTTAAGAAGTGCTTTTCTATATTAACTTTTGATAATTTGCAAAATGGAGAGTAGAACTATATTGGACGCATTGTCAGTATACATATATATATATATATATATATATATATATATATATATATATATTAGAATTGGACATAGCCCGACAATTTATTTAAAGACATTTATATTATGTTTAACGTTCTTTTTATAGATACATGTATTTAAGCAAATGCTCTGTTTTATAATAAACAGTATTAAATAACATTTACCAGCCTGAATGTCCGAGAAATTTTCATAGAAAATTTTCGCTCACCGATTTGATTCCTGTCGGAGAGCGAAAATTTTCTATGAAAATTTCTCGGACATTCAGGCCGGTAAATGTTATTTAATACTGTTTATTATAAAACAGAGCATTTGCTTAAAGACTTGTATCTATAAAAAGAACGTTAAACATAATATAAATGTCTTTAAATATATATATATATATATATATATATATATATATATATATATATATGTGTGTGTGTGTGTCTGTGTGTATGTATGTATATATATGTATATGTGCATGTATATATATTGAATGTATTGTCGTGTATATATATATATATATATATATATATGCGTATGTGTGTGTGTGTTTGTGTGAGTGTGCTGCATTATATGGATACATGCATGTGTTTTTGAAAAGGGAATATTCATTTAATATTTGTTGTTTTATTTACTAAGCTATAGAAATTATATCGATAGAAATGAGTAAATAAGAATTCCTCCGAAAGTAGAGTAGCCGTCCGACGAAGAACGAATCAATAGAAATATTTAATTCCTCGAATATAAGACTGGAGTACGTAAAGTTACTGACGTTAAGCAGCATCAAGCCTAGTCAGTACAGAAATGAGTGAGAATTAAGGAATATCTCGTTCTATTAACAGCATATGTACAATAGAGTGAATAAGATAAAAACTGGAAATTATATGTTTCTGGAGAAATGTATATTGGTGTTAAATTTAGAGAAACGATTTCAAGATAAACGGAAATTGTTCGAAGAAATTAAATTTCAAACCTTCTTTACTATAGAAGTTATTTTTCGATGTCGTGTGTATTTCTGGTTGGTTGTTAGGTGGTTAGAATAAAGTAAGTGAACTGTCTGTACTATAGTTGAAAGGCCTCAATTAATTGGATTCGTGAAAGAAGGAAGACGGGTCGGAAAATGGAAATGTGTTTGTATTTAAATTCGCTTTAATATCCCTTCCTGCATTATAGGTTGGATCAACGTAATCTACTCCGTTATAGCACTTATTCATGCTTCCTTCCTTTCAAATGTTTCCTGGTTGCTTTATATATGAATTTTATTTTAATAGCTACATCCGCATGATTTGGACTGAGCATTACTTTCGCAGAGTGCATTGGGTAGCTTGATGAGTAACAATTAATTTGTTTATTGATATGCCGTAAGATAAGGTAGACAATTCCTGTGATCAATACAGCCATGACCTTTCCATTTTCTCATGGATATTGCCATGAAATGTCGTACAATATAAACATGTATTTGAAAATGATTTTCTGGTTTAGACATTTTATACTTTAGCATAATATTTAATCGAACTGGTGGTACTGTAATTGTCATTTAATAATTCTCCAAATGTTCAATTTCCAGCCGAGTGTGCTGGATTCAGTTTCGTACAAGAAACTTGTAAATGTACGAAACGGTTTCTTTAGGGACTTAATAGCAGCCAGTCACGTCTTTTTATATTTAGTTAGCAACAATTCTAGGAGAAGGATAACTTCTAATTTAAAACTACTTAGGCATGAACTAGCCTCTCCAGTGCGTGAAGAAATAATTGCAACGGAGACCGCAGCAGGATTACATAACGTTTGGTGACAATGGCAGTATGCTCCATAAGGGCGTTTAACGAAGTCAAGTTCTAGAAACTCTAATCAATTGTGAATTGGTTAAACATCTCACTTCGCAGGATCTTCTTTCAGATAAACAATATGATTTTCGCTTCTACTTAAATGCTGATGTGTTAAAAGTTATTGCTGAAATGTCTATCAAGTTTCAGATAAGGTGAGGGGCTATTGCTTTGGATATCTGGAAATCATTTGAAAGGGTTTGGTATATTGGTTTTCATCACATGTTGAAAAATTAAGAATTTTTGAACTGATTTCGTTTTTATTATTGAATCGCAAAATGTGAGTTATCTTGAACGGCCAATCTTCTAGATCTTTTTGCATTAATGGTCTCCACCAGCGCTCTATACTTGGACCCAGGGTTTTCCTAATATTTACCAACGACTTTGATATATATATATATATATATATATATATATATATATATATATATATATTCAAATAATCCCGTTGAAACACCGCTTCTCGTATGATCACCGGAATGAAGCAACATTGATCCTGATCAGTACCTCGATGTATGCCCATTTAGGAATATCAGGCGGTGTGAGTTTGGATGTGCGGGTGGGGTAATAGTTAACAGCTAGGAATTGTAAATCAGAAAGCCGACATCCAAATATAGTCGGTTTCGGTATATTCATTTTCGCGTAAATAATCTCGAAAAATATATGGACCCACTTGATCTCCTTCGAAGCTATGGTTTTATCATTTAAATGTATTTTCTGGCTTTAAATAATATGCAAGGCTTAAGAGGGTGTAAAAATGAATCAATGAATCATATATATATATATATATATATATATATAGGGGCCTCCAAAGATTCGCTAAAAAGGAGCAGATATGACAAAAAATGCCCCAAATATAATAAAAACAAAGTTATAACGTTAACAATTTTATGTTATTATTTTGACGAAAAAAAAACGAATTTTTATTATTATTAAATTTTATTTTTTAATACTTTTAAAACCGTTAAAATTTTGGTTAAATATCTTGCTTTTGCGGCATTATGGTAAACTTGGATGGCATGTTGCATTGAAAAAACGCAATGATTCTGGAATTCCTGCAAAGATGATTGTCACATTTTAATGAAACTTTCAGGACTTATTATTTTACAAACGGTACTTTTTTAGAATATTTTGTTCAAATTATTTTTATATCCCTTACCCCCACCACTTTCTTTATTTTATGAAATTTCGATAAATTTATTTTTGTAAAGCTGAATGTTTTTATTAGTTATAAAGATATGTCCTTGGAGAATTTAAAGCATCATTTTTTTTTATCAAACAAGACTCCACTTATAGCAAAATCTGCTCGGAATCGTAATATAAAAATCCAATATATCTAAGACATTATTTAATTATAAAAGCTTCTCCTTGCTTTTATGATTAAGATATATTATGGACAATGATGCCTTAAGAAAAAATTTTCCATAAATAATGAAATTTACAAGATTAATTATAATAATTTATAAAGGGTTAAATCTTTTTAAAATTCTGTATTAATTTGTAGCAGGTAGGTGATACTTTTATTAAGTAAAAATTATATAGAAATGGAAAAGCTTACTACAATTCAGCGACCAGCAGTATTTTAAAAACATGTTTGAATATTTTTGTGGGTGTATAAATTTGCTGGTTTTTGTATATACGGATGACCATACACGATATTATCAGGATGTTAATAGCGTTAAATTTAGCAAAATTAAAATCAAATTAAAATTCAATAAAACATTAGATTAATTAGAATATTTTGAAAAATTATATAAAAAGTGTGTTCACGATGGATACGTCAAGTGAATTAAATACTCATCCTTATACAATTTCAGAAAAGTATATTTTATTTTTGAAATAATTTTTAATAAAGAGAATTATGAGTTGTCATACTTGTCAAGATAATAATTTATTTGTCAAGATAATATTTTATTCAATTTAAATTCGGCTTGAAATATATTGCTTATTCAAAATATTAAAGTTAGTCTATTAGCTTGGAATTAAACACAAAATCAAATCTAAAGAAAGATTTTTCATGTAAAATGTAAATTCAAACTTAGATATCACAGACACTCACAGACACACAGATACACTCACTCACAGACACACACATATATATATATGTATATGTATATAGAGAGTGTGATGGCTAAATTGTCGTGATTTTATACCTTTAATTGCGCGCATGTGCGTCGCTTGGTTTTGATTTTGTCGCCTGCACATTATAGTAGGTTCAGTTGGGCACCGTCTGTGAGAAAAAAGAGCATCAGAACAGCAGAAATTTTGAAACGCCTGGTTGTGCTGCTTGACGTTCGCGTCGTGTTTGGATTTTTATCTGACGACATGCAGGAGATTCGGAAAAAGTTGGATCAGTCTAATGGTGATTATGAATGTATGGCATTTCAGAAAACTCACTCTGATCGTTCTGCTAAGAAAAAAATCCTAAATTTGCTGGTGTGGGGCTCAGACTCAATACGGAAGCCTACTTCAAGTGCCTTAAAGATGTAGTGCTGCACTAGGTCAAGAGGGTGGCTGCTGGAAGAAAACCAAGTCAAATGAGATAATTTCCGCGGCCACATCACCCCTTACATATAGCCATCTATCTCCCCAAACTGCAACTACCTTGATTATTATATGTGTTGCGCAGTTCACCGAGAGACTCCTTGTAACACCAAAGATGAACTGAAGGCAAGGATTATGGCAGCATTCACCAACATAAAGAAGGAGTCCACTCGGAAGAGATGCAGAAGATTTGGTAGTCCTCTGGAGGATGCGGTTAAATTCAATGGCGATTTTTTGAATAAATTTATCTTTTATTTTTACAAGATAGTTTTTGTGTAATTTTGTAAATATATCTATTAAAATGAGATGTCAGTTTTGTTGTCATTTTTGCGTAATTTAAACGACAATTTATCCATCGCATCCTTTATACACGGGGTTTAAATGTTTACATATTCTGTAGTTTTCTCTCTAATTCAAGCAACTTGAACCAACTATATCTAATTTAAATAATGCACAACAAGACAGTCTTTATTATAAATGCATGGTCTTAAAATTTGATCGGTTCATGTTACTAAATTGATGTCCATTGTGACACACATTGCTTCCAACGTGACACAATGGAATAACAAATATCAATCAACATTTTGATAGATTTCTCGGACTTTGAAAACATTGCCCTGTCTTGCTTCAAAGGCCGTGGTTTATATCCGTGCAATTCTGGAATGGTTCTTTTTCACAGCAACTTCAAACTAATCGCCAATTCATGAGATTTTAAGCCGTGGATCTGAATGAAACTCTCATCAATACCGCTCTTGAACAGCATTTTCGTATTCTAGTAGCATTTGTTTAAAGCTATGCCTTGATGGCATTAGTAAAGATGTGTACATTTAAAATGAAGAAAGTTGATTGAGCTATACACTGTGCAAGTGTGTTTACATTTTTAGACACCGTGTACACACACACAATACATGTTTCAAATAGTTTCATACATTCTAGTATTGAAAGGAATTTAGGCTTACTCAAAGAAAACACTTTCCAAAGAAGGAATTCTACAAACCCTCTCCAACACTAATCGTGGCAAACAACTAGGCCAAAGCAACCAGATCTCTTCGCTAATAAAACAAATGAAAAAAATAACAGACAAAATATCAGGAAAAAATTGCCACTTCATGTTTTTCATTTCATTTTTCGTTTTGTTGCAAAAGGACACAAACATATCCGTTAATTCTGATTCAGAAGCAGCGTTAACAATTGATCAAAGAATAGACGTATTCTACTGTATAACATTGCATGGCTGCATACAGTAACAGACACAGAAGAAACTAGTTTGGATCTCGGCGAGTCTGTTCATAACCCATTCACCTAAATTTGGGCCAACCAGTCATTAGACTTTAAGGGGAATAACTTACTAGAAAACCAGATTCAAGATTTCGTAGAAAACTTTCCATATCAAAACCTGCGGAATTTTGCGAGAAAATGCCTCAGCGAGCGGGCTGGTAAGAGACAACATGTCATTGCAAATAATGGTGAATATGTAATTGTATAAAATGAAAAGTTCAGGCTGCCCCTCTCTCCTTCTATTACAATCAATCCGGTATCTTACACTTTCTCTCTCTTTCTCCACACACACACACACACACACACACACACACACACACACACACACACACAAATATATATATATATATATATATATATATATATATATATATATATATATATATATATATATATATATATGTACCGGATGTAACGGCAAAATTATCTAAATCGTGTAACGTCACGGGATACTTTCCATCCCACAGAATGTTTAATATCTAAAAAACACAAATTAAATTGAATTCTTTTTTCCGCGTTTTCTGATAAGACGTTGAGCCATCTTAACACAATTTGTCGTAAGAATCATCTTGGAGTTATTAAGCTAGAAAGAGAACATGTTAAATGGTTTTGTGAAGTCCCCACTATGTCCTACCATCTGAGCAATGGTGAGAGGAAAAAGATCGTTAAGGCATTCAATAATGGTACCATCTTCAAAGCCCATTCAAGATCGATCAAGAGAACTGTGAATGAGTTTATAAAAGAGGGAAAATTAGAGAGGAAAACTGGATCAGAAAGACATAACCAGAAGTGGGGATCATTACTTCAACTTAGAGCTAAATACATTCTTATTGTTCATAGCAGAGTCCAGTAGTGTTATGAAAACCTCAGAGAATTCCAGGAAAATATATTTAATCATTTCTATGATACAACGGTTCAAAGCTTAATCTAACAATTGGACAATTTTGCTGCTATATATATATATATATATATATATATATATATATATATATATATATATATATATTGTTTTTTGCGTATATATTTATATATATATATATATATATTGTTTTTTGCGCATATATATATATATATATATATATATATATATATATATATATATGCAAAAAACATTTTTATACATGATTCTTTCTAAGTCTAATTTCTATCAGAAACATTTCTTCATCTGATACTAAAAAGGTTCTTTATGTAATTTTCATTTTTTCTTCTTTATTTAAGACCCATGAGCTGTTCTCTCCGCCACGCCATATATGTCCCTTAAATTTTGTCCAAAAAACTTCATTTGATCCCAAATAGTATGTAAATACTTATTTCTGTCAATTTATGAAAAATTTGTTAGACAAACTTGGAAGTCACATATCTCAAAACTACAAGAAGGGCAGATAGAACAATTTTAATTTCGGGTGACGAATTCTAATCTGTGCTAAAAGAAATGTTGCGAATTCATGTCAGGGTGTATTTTAAAAGACAACCAACTCCTTTCTAGCATTGTCAATTCAGGCGAGGATCGATTTCAATTATTTGATATAAAGAGCCTCAATTCACTTAAGACGGGCTTTATAATGTGATTTCATTAGAATGATGGTGTTACTTACAAGAATATCTTAAATGGGTGCAAACATATGTGTACTAGTTTCTAAGTGCTTTTTTATGGCACTGAGGTCAATTAAGTGGTTTGTCAGCTTTCTACTTATGGTCGCCGTATACTCAATGATGTCGTTTGCTTTATACCAAAGATACCGTTTTGTATGGGGCAATGAAATTGATAAACTAATTTGGTGTTCTTAAGTTTAGATTGGACAGGCATAGTATTGGTAACTATAAGTTAGGCAATTTCTAATTTTCGGTATTATATTGTAACTTTTCATCATTTTCTGGGGTAAGTACTTCTTTTTCTTATTTATTTATTTATCCGTGAAAAGGAACTGTGTACATACACAATTCATTTTCACGGTTAGATTAATTTATTTAACCTAGTGAGCGAGACGAACCAAAAAGTTATTGATGAAAAGATTATTAACATTATCAGAAACACAAATGACACTTTATTAAAAGTATTCCCAGAAAGAAAACTCAGAAACTCCGGGAAATGATAGGAAAGGAAAAAGGTAAGGAAGTACTATCAGTTGTAAGAAGAAAAAATAGTGTCGAGAGCAAGATACGAACTACGTCTTGGAGACGTTAGAATCAAAGAAATAAGAAAAATAACTCTTTGTGACACAGAAATCCGAAGTTGTATTTGAATAGCGAAAGATGCCTTCCAAAAACGAAACAAAATATTAAGAAACTTCGTTTGAAAAAAATAATGTGCTGAATTGCTATGAATCATGAATCATTCAATATGACAATGAATGCTGGATAATGTCTTCACAGAGGAAAAGGGGGAACCAGCTGTCAGTCTCTATATGAAATGGATAAATTCACTGAAAATACGTTCAAATATCGACAATAGAATTTCATATTCAATGCGAAACAAAAAGCTCATAAAATATTCCCAAATCGAAAAGCTGCCTGTCCCGAAAAAACCAAAGAATCACAAAAATATATTGTTCTACACACTAACTTTCTTACAACTACAATTGAAAATAATTTATCTAAACTCAACGCAAATTTTGTCGCAACGATGTTTCTAATGATAAAACTTAATCAATACAAAACAAATCAATAAATTAAAACCTGCAGCAGTTTAAATAAAAGATTATTTGAGCAGAAAAGGGATATTTTATAAAATAGCACATTAAATGCATTAATTGCTCACCGTAACGAGACTGACCACAATTAAATATAAAAATGCTATTCTAATTAAAAGAGAAAACAATTCACAAAAACGAAAATGTTAATTAAGTGCTGAAATCTCAAGATCATCCACAGTAAATTTTCTTTCCGGTTCTTACAACGTTTCACTTTTCTTGGCAAAATTTTATTATCACAATGTGGGATATTTCATAACAAAAGTGATGGAAACAAAAGAAAAAGAATCTAAATGAAATTGGCTAGTTCTTTATATATAAAAATGTATATATCGTTACACCCCTATATATATATATATATATATATATATATATATATATATATATATATATATATATGTATGTGTGTGTGTGTGTGTGTGTGTGTGTGTAAAATGAGAAGAAATGGAATATAATTCCACTGTACGTAACGTTTAATTTAAAAGAGAGAGTTAAATATTCTTTATTTTAGGATATTAATGCAAAAACATGTTAAAAATCTCTACACGATTATTACCATGTTTCAACAGCACTAATGTGTCTCCTGGGGCGATGTCAAACCACTGGTGAGTGAAAGATTAATTTAATTTCAAAAGCTAAGTTTAATTTTTTTTTACATTGTTTTCTTTACCAAGATAATTTATCACCAATAAGTTTTGAACCCATGAAAATCGAGGGTAATACGATCTCCCATGTTGATTTTGACTTTTCTTAACTATAATAACATGCGGCATGCCATTCACGAACGTGTTTAATTTACTGTCGAGTTTGTTTGTGTGTGTGTTTTTTTTCTTAAGTTAGTAAGTGAATGCATGGATGTAAGGGTGACGACATAATACGGCATTTGCATCTGCGAGGAATTAAATGCTTTATTATTAAAAATTATTATTATTGTTTTTTCCCCTTTCAAGTAAATGTAAAAGAAAAAAAAAGACTTATAACGCATGTGCAGGAGAAGCAAAACTGAAAAGCACGCGCATGTCGCGCCTTTGTTCTTATAACTGTAAATAGCAGAGAAGCAAATTCTGATTGGCTATGCAGGTCTCGTTGTCATTATAAAAAGAAGATCTACCTCCTGATAAAAATATATTTTTTGTTGTTAACATCACATCGAGGAGCGTATTATGCAGAGAGGCGGCCTGTTAATAGGTTGGGATACCTGGCAGAACGGATCTGATGTGGCAATACCCGAAATCCGTAATGAAGCCAGGGTAACATCATTGATGATATTTACTGTTGCATTTTATAAATATATTTTAAGAATAGCTGCACCGATTATCTTCAGCAGACTATAAAGATACATAATAATAGAATTTTAAACCAATTTAATAATTTGCATAATAAAACACAATCTAAAATAAATACTGTTGATAATATTAGCCAATGTAATTGCAAGAATTCTGCCAAATACAAAACGAATGTTTAACTACCTCTCTTGTTTATCTAAGTACTATTTCTACAATAGACAATACGACCGTTTTAAATTTTATATAGTTTGTACTAAGAATTATTTGAGACGACGTGGTATCAACATATCTTATCCTTCATTAATAGTACTTATAAAAATAGTACATCTTTTTGTAAATATCTTTGGAATTTAAAAGAATAAAACTCCAATGGTAAAATGAAAATTTTAAAAAAGTGAGAACATGTAACTCTCTAAATGAACCCTGTTTTCTATGTTTACATGAAAAATTAGAAATTATCAGATTTTGTGATAAAAAAAATCATTATTAAACCAAAGAAGTGAATTGACTGTACATTATAGACATAGCCTACAGTTTACCTTAAAATATATTTAATCTTTGAATTTGATAATACTTTTTCTTGTAGTAATAATCTGTAGTTGAACTGCGGTGCAATTTATATGGCTTACCGTTCTATTTGTAAGATTCATTTTGATTTAATATTGCTTTGGTTAGTATTATTAGCATCTTATATGGATGTACAGGTATTTCGTTATTATTATCAACATTTTACTTTGATTGGTTAGCATTGTTAACATCTAATATGGATGGTCTTTATTTAACGGTTGCATATTAATTTGTCAAAGTATTTCTGTATTTTGATGGGTTTTTTTTTCAAAGTTATTTAACAGTTTCTTAAATGGGCCTTTTATTTATCAATTAGAAAATATATGTAAGAAGATGAAGGAGCATATAGCCGGTTAGCAGTGTTTAAAATTACTCCCCTATCCCTTTTAGCTTTTACTTATTCAGTTACGTGCCATGCATGATACATGCTTAGGCCGTCATGTATCTTTCGATACATGACTGACTAGGCATATTTTTTCCTGCAGTAGGTTGCCATTTCTTTCAGCGGTAGATCAGTTGCCATCCAAGATTACAGAACCCTCTCTGTCCTGCTGTGGGGGAGAAGAAGAGGATTCACACCTTTCCCAAGGTTATTAGACCGTAAGTGAATGTAATGGATTCGACAGGAATTCGAACCCGGCTCTCCGATTTCTCAATCCGTGCCACTATTTATTACTCCACTGTGCATACATTTAATAAGAAACCTTGAATGCCAGACTCCGATACATATTACGAAATAATGTAACAAATTTAACCGTCAATTTTTATGCAGACAACTTAGTGTTATGGAATTTTTTTTTTTCAAGTGGGTTTGAAATTAGTACACACACAGACACACACACACACACACACACACATATATATACATATATATATATATATATATATATATATATATATATATATATATACTAATTTGGGGGATTTGAATAATCTTTCATAATGTCTAGACCTAGAAACGTGGTTGAAATCCATGGCGATTCTATTGAATAAATTAACTGTTTAGTATTTCAAGATATTTTTGTGTAATTTTGCTAAATATATCTGTTAAGATGAGATGTCAGTATTATTTTCATTTTTGCGTAATTCAGGCGAACATTTATCCATCGCACCATGTATATATATACTGGGTAGGGGAATTCATCATTAGATCCGACGTTCTATACACTTCTCGATCAAGAAGAGCGTCGATGGACAAGCCAAGTTGAATAGTGACTTATAAACGAAAATGTTTCTCATTCACGCGAAATACACATTTCTTCTCAGTTTCGTTTGTTTACGTTAGAATATGAATTTGAGTGCTCATATTTAGGTAGGAAGAATTCATTCAAACAAGATTGAGTAAAAAGCATTTATTTTTATTTATTTATTTTTTAATTATATTTTTCCAATTTTTGGATAAAGTGTTGAGTATCGTAATCAGAGTCGTGGATAAGCTGTCCGAACATCATACATGGTTATTGTTTACTTCAAGTAATATCGCAGTCAATATCAAGAACCAATGCGGTGTCTGTGTGGCAGTTAGAATTCTTTTGTCGATATACTGGTATGTTTTTGGAAAGTCGTAGGTTTGAAAAAGTCAAGCCCGATGTAACAGCTATAAGGAACGAGGCCGAAAAAAGTATACGATATATTTATTTTACTTTATGCTTAATTCCATTATAACACATATGCACGTTGATTATATCTTATGCAATTCAAAATACTGTCTCTTGGTGGATGATATTTTATTTAATGTGGACTGTTTAATTTGTATAAACCGAATTGTTAGCCGTAATCAGTTTCTTAATCTGTGTCTTGAGGAGGCTGGTGAAATTTTTGTTTCGTATTTAAAAGTTAACTTTGTCGCTGAGAATGGAATCAAATTCGTGCAGCTTCCCAAAGTCTAATTACCACACAGACACTACATTTGTTCTTGATAATGGCAGCGAAAATTGAAAGTACCTGAACAAAAATAACAAAATATGAACTTCAAGCACAGTACTCAATCGCTTATCCAAAAATTTGAAAAATATAATAAATTAAACGGTCACAACTTTACGGTTCTTTTTAAGGAAACCTGTTTGCGTGTATGTGTATACATATATATATATATATATATATATACATAAACACACACACACACACACACACACACACACACACACATATATATATATATATATATATATATATATATATATATATATATATATATATATATATATATATATATATATATATATTTATATATATATATATTACCTGGATCATTCATGCAAAAAGCAGATAGTGAAGTTAATGATATAAATGGCATGAATCACTCTCGCAAACAATTTTTCATAAAATACATTAACCTCGAACCTGTAAATGAATGTTATGATCCCTGTTTATAAATTCCAGTTGTACAAGGTCTTTTTTTACGACAAGCTATATATATTGAACTGCACCACATACCTGATATATTATTGGTAAAAGTTTTGACACCACTTTCTGGTTTTAATAATTAGTTCGTTTCATAACTTCTTATGTTTAAGTAACTCCTACTAAGCTAGGATGTTGAAACACATTAGTGCATATATTTAGAGAACTTTTGATCGCGAAGAAGCAATGAATAGTGACCCTGTTTGATTTTAGTAAGAAAAAGAAAGAAAGAAAGAGAGAAAGGGAAGAGAGAAGAGAAGAGGCGATAAAACTTTCAGTTGTTTAAAATTTAATACAATGAAATGGAAAAACTTGGCTGTTTTTAATCTTTGAATTTATACCCTCTTCGGTTGTTACCCAGTGACCTAAATTCATACTTATGTTTGTTATTGTAATTTTGGTTATATATATACACACACACACACACACACACACACACACACACACACACACACATATATATATATATATATATATATATATATATATATATATATGTGTGTGTGTGTGTGTGAGTGAAGTATAATTACGTTAGATTTCTCTGACCATAGCTCAATTAGAATTTATTTAAACACACAGAGAAAGACACCAATCGCAACATATTCATATAAAATGCAACTATAACAGCCACATCCACATGTAAAAATTGCTAAAAATAAAGATGGCGTTGATAATAAAAAAGAAAAATTCAACAATCGTTAACATCAACTATAAGCATTGTCAGAATGTGATAACCTTGTTAGCAAAATTTTTAAATATTCCTATATCTCTGGATAAAATTAAAATCTACACATTCAGCTAAAAAACAACAAAAAAAACAAAACAATCCTTGATAATTTCTAAAACAATAGCCGAAAGAGCTCGGATATATAGAATATTCGAACAGTTTTTACATATATTTTGTCCATAAACGAAAACACTTAAACGAAGACAGAAAAAAATGGAATAGAAATCTTATTCAAAGTCCTTTGTCAGACGTCTTAAATGAAAAAGAGATTGCTGCCTCAATAAAAATTACATATTGTACATATATTTGTATATTGATCCAACGATTTTATATTAAAATTGAATCCACGCGCTTTTAACACAGGACGTTTAACAAATAACTAATGACAGCTGGTTTCTTAAAAAAAAAACATTGTGTCGCGACACAATGTCTAAAATTTAATTAAACTCTCAAATTTGTATCTACCTACCCTGATGATGACTTAAGAAAGTCGAAAGTTTGAACCATATTACGTTTTCTTCCGAAATAAACTTTGGAGAATTCTTAAACAGAATGAACTCCTTGTTTTGAGAAGGATTATTCGTAATTATGAGGAAAACGATGATTAAAATTAATCAGCATACATTGTCGCGTTAAATATTAGTTGCCTTAAAGGAAATATGCTGGCGAAATACTGAGAAGATATATACATATATATACATATATATATATATATATATATATATATATATATATATATATATATATATATCAATGAAATGAGAAGGAATCAAATATAAATTCAAACGTTCATAACATGAATTTAAATATAGGTCTCAATACAATAGCAGAGAAATAAGATTTATTATAGGATATTACATTAAAACCGCTACACAAATGCACTCATGTTTCGATGCATATCATTGCATCTCATCAGGCGTTAGTAACTACCGCCTGATGAAATGCCTTGATATGCATTGAAACATGAAAGCGTTTGTGCAGCGGTTTTACATATGCTTTAATGCAATATCCTACAATAAAGTACACACACACACACACACACACACACACACACACACACACACACACACACATATATATATATATATATATATATATATATATATATATATGTTTGTGTGTGTGTAAGAATGCGTGCGCACGCGCGTGTGTGTCTGTGTGGTGTGGCGTGTGTGTGTGGATTCTTGGGTGTCTACGGTTTTGTATGTTCCGAATGGAAATGCAATTTGTTCAAATCCTTTTATTTTCCAATTTGGAAATAAATAAGTAGTTTTTTCTTTGTCTGAGTTTCAAATGAGTTCAAGAAAAATAATTAATTCTTTTGAGGCTCGATTCGTTTGCAGATTTTAATTTCCCAGTTGTTCTCGTAAATTCGTCGCGAAACAGTGCACCTGCGGATTGCAAGAGATTATAATATTCTCAGGAGGTTAAATGTAAACATGCTTTAATCGCAAATCCAAAGTGAAACAAATGAATTCTCCACATATATATATATATATATATATATATATATATATATATATATATATATATATATATATATATATATATATGTACATATGTGAACACATAGACGCACATGTACATATACATGTACGAATGCTTAATTATATAAAAACAATTGCTAATATTTAGATATAAATAAAAATATAAAACGTACGACCACACACACACACACATATATATATATATATATAGGTTTGTTTGTATGTATGTGTGTGTGTGTGTATGTGTGTGTGTGATCTGGAATCAAATATAGGACAAATACGTGAGGCCTGGTTAATCAATTAAAACAAAAAATGCAAAAATAAAGGGTACAAATGAAAATCAGAATTTTCTTTTCTCTTTTTTCTCCTCAGTTCATTTTCTGATGAAGCTTAAATAAAAGGGAAATATGATACATGTATAATCGTTTTACATTTCTCACTCATCTTATATATACATATATATATATATATATATATATATATATATGTGTGTGTGTGTGTGTGTGTGTGTGTGTAGAGAGAGAGAGAGAGAGAAAGAGAGAGACAATACGAGTAAAATTGTGTCACTTCGCTAATTGATGTTATCTTCAGAAACCTGACTCCAGAGTGTCTTAGGTGGACCTGTCCGTTCACTCTTTAGCGGATATCTGCAATATATATATATATATATATATATATATATATATATATATATATATATATATATATATATATATATATATATATATATATATATTCTTACGAACTTGTAGCATATAGATGATCCACGGGTTTAAAAAAAAGAAAACGTGGGATCTTTTCTCGGTCTTCACTCAGGAATGGAAGCAACACAAGGGAGTCAACGAAGAACAGACGCAAGACGTTGGATTTTAAAATAAAACATTTATTTATAAATGCATAAACAGATAAAGAAAGAAAAAAGGAAAATTCATTTAACAAAGGGGTAGTGGACTATGAACGAACAGATGATGCGAGCGAATACATATATATACATAAGAAAAAGATCAAGCCAAGATAATCAACTTATCTGTCAGTCGAGTTGACACTTCCACACAAAGTTCTGATTCGCCGAAGCGTGACTTCGTATGTTAACACAAATTTTTGGTAGGTCGACAATTTTCCTGGGTTCCTTTTCTTTCGGAAGTGTTCGGAGTTTCACAGCATCTCGTACAGGCGTTTCGTTGGTCGATTCAGTTTCGTGGCAGCCCTTTCATCTCTAGTCGTCAGACTTTGCTTTTTTTCTTCATTTCAGTGGGCAGTCCATTTGGAATCGGGACGAATTTGCTCAGCGACGTTCATCTGCCACTGGTCAGACGGAAACTGAAAATCCTTTTTTAGATTTTTGCTGTCCCCAAAAACAGTCACATGGGCACTGTTCGTCCTTGACCGGGTACACGGGAGGATGGTACGCAGATCACGCAGTGTTTGTGTGATGGCCAAAATTTCAGTCAATGCTTAGTAGGGTCTGATCACGTGAATCACAGCAGGAGACCCTGATTGTGCCTGGAATTCACTTATGGTCAACAGCCTGATAGCTGCTAGATTTTAGAACCAGGTCATTTTCACGTCGGGTCGTTTCAAAGTTCATGGACCCGTGGTTTGTGGGTGGAAGAGTAGACAAAGAGGAAAAGAATTTGTGAAGAGAAGAGGAGGGTATGGCTGATCATGGAACATATTCGCTCGCAAGTAGAAAGTAGTTATTGGATTTTATCTGTTTTTATTTATCTATTTATTTTTTATTTTTTATACCTAACTCATTTTCGACAAGAATTTTTCTTTGGGTGTGTTTTTTAGCCTAACGCCTATATGACTATCGTGTATACGTCACAATATATATAATAATTTATTAGAAAATTATAACATAAATATATATATATATATACACATACACACACACACACACACACACACATACATACATATATATATATATATATATATATATATATATATATATATATATATATATATATATGTAAAGGGGAACACACACGGAATTTTGAATGCATTCTAATGTATTTTATTTTTAATATATCTCCACAAATACAATTCATAAGATCATATTTATTTTACAAAAAGCTGGCTCAGGAGATAATGAGTCTGTATATATATTTAATTGTCAAAATTCTGTACTTTTTTAGCTTTAGCCGGACACACATACACTCACATACAGACAACTGCCCTTCATATATATATATATATATATATATATATATATATATATATATATATATATATATATATATATGTATATATATATATATTTGTGTGTGTGTGTGTGTGTGTTTTGATGGCTCTATAGTTAAGTTTAACACTGAACCCATAGAGATAATCTTTTAGAGGTGAATATAATTATAGAGGTGAAAGCTTTTGTAGGTTCAACTACACATTTTGATTTCTTGTAACCTTCGTTTTCACATTAGTTTAGGTGGTGTAGTAGTAACAGTTTGGTTTGCTTTACGGCATATCAACCTCATTGGGTTATTTAATGCCGACAAGATTTTTATTGCTGTAGTACTTTTTTTACATTAATGTATTACTGCTAATATTTATTTTCTTCAAAAATGCCTTGGTTGGTATTAAAACCTATTTTTACACTTTCAAATTGTTTTGACTCCAGTTTGGGCTTAACTATTTACCAATAGTTGGGACCCTAACAGGTGCTACCACCCCGGCTCAGGGTGGACCTGGGAATACCAGGAATTAAGAGGTGGTTCCGCGCTCCTCAATGCCTCCTAATCAGAGGCCTTGTTGTTGGGGGTAGTATATCGTTTTACACAGGACGTAGTAGTAACAGTACCAATAGGCATAAGACTAGAAGAAGCTTTCGTATGATTTAGATTTTATCACCTTATCTTTATAAATAGAAATATTTCCTTGCAAATTTCTTCAAAAAGTGATTAGTGTACGCCCTTATTAAAATATTATTTTTAAATAAAATCAATATCATTTATTAGCGCTGGCAAATGAAGTATGTGCAATCAACATGTACAATTGTTTATCAAAATATTGCATGATAATAAATTATTGATGTTAACATAAAATATTCATGTTCAGTTGGTGGTCAAAGGAAATCGATCCACTTGTTGCTTGATTCCGCATCGCCAATATTCGGAGGAACTAATCATTGAAAAATGGTTAAATCTGTACCATAAAATCTCTTAACAGTTCTCCTTAAGTTTGAACGCATAGTTTTTTTTTCTTAGACTAGCTGACAGCCAAGGCAAGAGAGGCTGGATGGTTCTACTATTTAACCATAATTGAAGAAAAATTGATTTGTGCTTTTGCAATGCCGTTTACAAAAAAAAATTACAGGAACTTCAACACGGCTCGATTCCAATTACCGCGATAAACATTTCTCTCACTTCATTCATCTATCTATCTATCAATCTCTCTATCTCTCTCTCTCTCTCGATATATATATATATATATATATATATATATATATATATATATATATATATATGTATAATAGCTGGCCACTCGTAAACCCGTCTAGACGATCTCTATAGCAGATGCTCGCTCAGGCACATTAGTGTTTGCTCAACACCCAGAGAGCCCATATGTGGCTTATACTGAAACTATGCTAATCAGATGTTAGTTACCGTTTCTGGGAAAGAGCGTGTTATCTAGCGTGATGAACAATTTGAACAAGGCCAGCACGCTCAAGCCCTCGGCCACCATTACTTGTGACTTTGTGCTAGCACGAATATCGATGGCTCCAAGAGTTCTGTCTACCCAATTTCACTCACAAAGCTTGGGTCAACCTGTGGTATGCTTTTCAGGCACTCTCCAAAGTTGCCGCTCATATATATATATATATATATATATATATATATATATATATATATACTAATTTACTATCGGGCGGCATTTAAGCTCGTTCCCGAACGTGGCTCCTGATTGGTCGTTCATCACAATAGGTAGTGAGGAGTAGATGCGATAAGCAACAATATACTACAGAAGAACTTAAAAGTTCTTCTGTCGCTACTTAATTTAAAGTCAATTTGTTATACGTAGGTTTCCGTACAAACAATTATTTTTTTTCAAGGCTGGATTTTCGCAATTTATTTCAAAGTTATAAAAATTGTTATCATGCAAAACATTTCGTCGCAAAAAAGATCACGTAAAAATATAGCCGCAAACATATGCTATAATGTAAGCTTGGAAATCCAATATTTCAGGATTGCAGGTCCGGATCCGACTCGGAATATTTTTAATTTACTCCCGGAGTCGGCCTGATTCCAAAATTTTATGATATGTTGGGTTACGGCCTCTAGAAGTAGAGATGAAACACGGACAATTTTATTTTGAAACTGCATAATTGAGAACAGTAATTTTTTCATTTGAACTCTAGGTATTGAACGTTAGAGAGTTGTGTTCTTTTGTTTTTATCAGTAAAAGCCAAGATGGCGGAATCACAAAAGAATCGCAGTAATGAGAACTTAGGAATTCAAAATTTCAGGATTGCGTGTCCGGATCCGGCCCGGAATGCTCTTACTTTGCTCACTGAGTCGGCCTGATTCCGAAATCGTGTGATATGTTGGGCTACGGCCTCTAGGATTAAAGTTGAAAAGGTGTTAAATTCGCATTGACATACTTTCTAATTCTGAGAATTTCGAATACATTCTAATGTATTTTATTTTAAAAATATCTCCACAAATACAATTCATAAGATCATATTTATTTTACAAAAAGCTGGCTCAGATGATAATGAGTCTGTATATATATTTAATTGTCGAATTGTTGTAGTTTTTTTAGCTTTAGCCGGTAACACATACACAAAAACATACAGACAACTGCCCTTCATATATATATATATATATATATATATATATATATATATATATATATATATATATATATGTGCGTGTGTGTGTGTGTGCGTGTGTGTGTGTGTGTTAATATGTATGTCTATTTGTCAATATCTCTTTATTTATCTAAATCTGTTCTTATCTGTCTCTTTTTATAAGTATCTATTTGTGTATTTGCCTATCACTTTTTGTAAAGATCTATGTCCTTTTGGCAATATCTATTTCTGATATCGTATGGCGTCTAAACATCGTAGAGTTTCATATCGATTCAAGTGTATTCGAATACCTTTCACCGTTCACAAGCTATCTGAGATTTTAACTATTTGCACTATTTTAATGTTTCTGATTGCCATATTCATGACGCATGGAATTAGAACAATCTACCGCCGCGGACTAAATAAATGTTTGGGTTCGAAATTTCAACAAACATCACCTGAAGAAGACTGAAGTGTACAATCGCCGAAACGTCGTGAATATGGCGATGAAGTTGACGACAACAATCCGAACAATGTAAATAGTGTAAATAGTTCATGTGAAATATTCAAAGTTTATCTGCGATGACCCATAACATTTGATTTTGATTCGTTCTAATCTGGTTTTTGAGCCCAACTTTATTGCCGAGATAAAACATATGTATATTTTCGCTTTATGGTTCTGCAAATGCTTTTATGTTTCATCAATTGTTTTGTTTTTTTACATAGGCTGTTCTAACCACTGCATTTCTTCAAGGGGTCACTGCCATCGATGACATTCAGCATCGCAACGTTTTATCTTTTGACAGTCCTCATGGCAGATATTTGACATCCAATAATAAATGTCTGTATTTTTCAATATGTATTTCCTGATTTTCGTCGGCAATCATCAATTGGTATAATTTTTATTTTGTCTTCTGAAAATATTTAGCGAAATGGAAATTTTCAAATTTTACAAAAAAAAAAAACAAAAAAAAAAACAAGTTATATAAAACATTTAAAATCCGAAGATTATTTGATTTTTGCAAGAATTCTCAAAACATTGTGATATTTTACCGGAAAAAAGCACTAACATTTCTATAGGCTGTTCTGTTACACCGTTGACGCATAAAAAACAAGATATTTAAACAAAATTTCGAACGTGTTAGGAAGAAGTAAAAAATTTAAAAAAAATAGTAAAATATAATTTGGTCTTTCCTCTTAATAATAGCATAAACATTTTGACGATAAATCTTTGTTTTAATTCAGTTTTGGACTTTTTTTCCGAAAAAGTGGAGTAATCTATATAAAAAGAATATCTTATAATAATGCAATCAAATGAAACAATAATTTGGAAACACAATAAAATGGATCATGTTCGAGTTCAGACATTTTCGTGCATTACTCGTATATACGAGGTACATATATACTCGTATATACAAGTGCCAATAATTTTACCCGTGGATAATCGACGAAAATGAGGAATTTGCGCTATTTTTTTCTGAACTTATTCAAAGTCCTCAAATGATGAGGTATCAGTTATTTCGTAAAGTTACCTGTGGACCATATATATTTCATTTGCTTTAAAACAATTTTTATTCATTGCTCTGAGAAAGTGGTCGTATATATCTATCAGATATTACACAGCGAGGTTAACGTCATGCATGGCATCCATCTGAAAGTTTCGATCTGACGAGACGTTTGAAGAATATGACTCAAGGATGTATGTTTATGTTTTGTAGCCATTTTACTATGGGAGCGAAAGTACATCTAGTGTAGCATATAATCTATGTATAATATGTTATTAGTTCTAACACATTTATCAAACCGATAGTCAAACTGAACACGAAGGTATTCGAAGTCTTTTTATTTTATCTGCTAGTTGAAGTCTTTTTTTTTAATATTTACTAGTTCCACATGCTGAATTTTTATGATGGATTCAGGGTATTTGCTATCACTGCTTACATTCCAATTGCAGATCATTTCTGTTTTGGAAATATTTATCTTGCGTCCTCCTTCTTGAAACGGAAGTGGTAGACGATGTTTGAAATTAAAATTAAAGTGCTAAAAATAAACTTTTGCCAGTTATGTGCATTTATTTTAAAATTCTGTCCTGGGTATAACGATAAACTACATCCAACAGCAAGGCCTCTGATTAGGAGGTTTTGAGGAGCGTGGAACCACCTCATAATTGCTGGTGTTCCCAGGTCCACCCTGACCCGAGTTAGTAGCACCTGTTAGGCTCCCAGCTATGGGTAAATAGTTAACCCCCAAACAGGAGCCAAAACACTATGAAAGTGTAAAAATAGGTTTTAATACCAGAAATACTTTGTAAAAAATTATTACCAGCAATAAATGTTTGAAAAACCAAACTTTTAAAATTAAAAGATAATTTATAAGTGTCAAATTTGGCAGTGGTTTAATTATCGTCTGTTTTTTTTAGGTTGATTTCGCGGGAAAAAAGCAGGGGTGACTTATTTGTTTACTTTGCCCATATATAGTCCTCTCATGACTCGTCTGGGCTTAGCCATGCCTTGGACATGCATGAAATATGAATTGCTGCGTTTTCAAACGAGACAAGATGAGATATAGAGAGCGAGACAGAGATCCGACAGAGATCGGCAGATAGTTCGGCCGTTTTCGGCAGAAGGTTGGAGAAGCTTGCTTAATAGGCGGAATGGGAGTGACGGCATCATCCCTTCTTCCTTCAGCTCACTGATACGTCTGACAGGGAAAAGCTTGAACGTCGATATGAAAACTGAATTGCAATAAAATGCAAAACATCAATCCATTGAACAAGAAAAACGTATTTGTTGTAAGCATAAAATATATTTTCGCAACCCCGGCAGAATATGCCGAATATTTTAAAGGGTTAAATCAAATTTATAACCTTTTTAAGACTCCTAGAGGTCGTTTGAAACAGTTATTATAACAGTTAATAATATGAAAATAATCTGAGTAATCTTTTTATTTTCCTTTCCGCTGCTTGTAATTGTAATGTAAGCACAAAGATCACATTTTTAAAATATTCCTTGTTAAATGCCTGGGAAAATTCTCATATTATAAAACCCCTTATTAGTGCAATCTTTTACTGTAGTATTGATTTTCGCGATTTTTATTCTAAATTAATGTTTGTCTTTCTGATTTCCATAACATCGAGCGCAGCCATGTGTTTCTTTCGCAGTATTGTTTACAAAATTTACATTGAATATTGTTAACCTTCATATCGGATTGTTGCCGCTTGTTCCCGAACGGCCCGTAAATGTTCTCTATCGCAAGTGGTCGACTTTTCAACCGCATTTTTTCGATAAAGATGCTGTTATTTTGTTCACCATCCCCTAATAAAGGGGTAGTGTAAATGGCTCCAATTTACTTAAAATAGAAAATGGTAAGTTGTAGAGAGCCGTGATCTTCCCCATTTTCCGTCCTTAAAAGAAAATGACATATAACAGCACGTGCATTCTGAAATCTTTACTAGAAAACAAAAGGAACTCTCCATCTAGTTTCTTTGTCTGATTCTGTATCAAGGCGATCAAATAAGCAACAGAACTGGACTTATGGCTCATGAGTGTTGCTTTAGTTTAGGCTTGGAGAAACACTTCAATTTCCCCCATAAATAATTCATGCGTGAAAGAACAAACGCCGAGTAATTATTGACTGTATTATATACAAAAAATCATTGAAGTGTAGACATTTTACCGAAGGCAGAAGCCATTATTGGAATGGCAGGATGTTTTAATCTCGAAGAGAGATAGCCGGATAAAAATAGTGTAATTATTTAAGCAATAAGTATAAATAAGTAATGGACAGGAATAAAGGAAATATAGGTTGTTAACATAAAGATTATCAGCATGGAAATCAGGTGATTTGAGTTCAAATTCAAGCTGAAGCCTTTGTTTGGAAAGACATGTACCCGCATTCTTCAAGCTCAACGATATATTTAAAAAAGACTTCAACCATCCCACCCATATCTTTGTCTTTCTACTAACAAGCTTCATTCTCAGATGTTTGATATTAGTGGTGGCTTTCTTCAAACTTTATCTGGAAACAAAAAATATCCGGCAATTTATCAAATCCTTTCCTATATTTATAATATTAAACCATTTAATAGTATGAAAAAGACAAATTATTACAGAGTTCGCAACTACGATATTGTCATTCTTCCATATTTTCGATAGAATAAGTTCGGTAAGAAAATAGTCAATTTTAATAAAATAACGCCTCAGCAAACAATAACATTTTCTTGCACGGACTTCATCGTCTGGTCGATTCACTGATAGAGTAAGAGTACCCATGTAAAAGGAATATATATATATATATATATATATATATATATATATATCATATGATAAAGTTAATTGGTAATCCGCATGGATAATTCCAGTGAGAATATAAATCCTGAGATCTTAATATAATAAACAGAACAACTGATAATTAACAAATCGGAGATTTCAGAAAGCCATGGTAATATTTTATTTCACAAAATCAAATTCAAAACAATGTTTGTAAACCGACAGGTCTGAGAAAGCGAAATCAAATTATCGATCTTGCGAAATAAAATATTACCATGGCTTTCTGAAGTCTCCGATTTGTTAATTATATATATATATATATATATATATATATATATATATATATAAACAAAGAAAAGAACCGATAAGGTATGTCACATTTTTATTATAGTTTTTGGGATAAGGTGTTTAACATTCTGATCGAAGTTGTGGGTAAGCTGTAAGACGTTCATATTTTGTTATTTTTGTTCAAGTATTTTCGATTTTCGCAGTCATTATCAAGAACCAATGTGGTGTCTGTGTTATAGAATTCTTTTGTCTGCCTTCTGGTATTCTCTGGGCAGCTTGACGTTTGAAATGGACGTGCGATGTCATGTGTAATGGCTACTGGGAAGAGGTCGCACAAAAAGAATCTGATTTATTCAATTAACTTTACTTAAAAATTAATTTTTTATTCATTTATTAGTTAATTCATTTTTATACTAAATATTAAAATAATGTGTGCTCACATTAAGTACATAATATGCAATTAAAGATACCATCTCCTGTGGAGAATGATATTTTATTTAATGTGGGCTGTTTATTTTGTACAATATTAGGTTCAAGTGTTTTGAGTCTGAGTGCATTGGGTGCTGTACTGTATTTTTGATATTATCTAGTAATATTTATCTGATGTTGATATTTTGGTCGTTCATTTTGTGCTGTCGGTGTGGGCACGGATTGCAGCGAGTTTTGAAAAGTGACACGTAAATATTAAATATTGCATGTGTACCCAATGTCTGTTGTTTTTAGATTAAATAAAATTTGATTTGATTAAAATTACATTAACTATTTATATTTATAGCCTACTGTTAATATAGTTGAGCAGTTTATATACTTATCTAAATGATCTAATATATATATGTGTGTATATATATATATATATATATATATATATATATATATATATATATATATATATATATATATAGTGGTAATTTGGAAGACTGTTTTTGAAGCAAAATTTGTTGCTTTTCTGTAGTTTTCTGATAAAGGAATTAAAGGCAAGCAGGCTTTGTGGTAGAGTGCTCGAAGATAAAGATAGATCATTAATAGAATTAGTAATAATTTTTTCCAACTTAACACAAAAAGTTCGTAGTTGCATAGATGTAATTCCTCCTCAGAACATAGTTAAACTGCTAATATTTCTCCGCTTTTTTCCACATTTTTTTTGGTGTGAATGTGTTACTTTCATTTTCTCTCTTTTCCTTTTTCCCTATTGTTATTTTTTATTATTTCATTCTATTCTCACCTTCTCTCGTGACATCTTGTTTATTGGTCGTGTGTTAGGCAGGTGCGTTTTTATGGGTGTCTATGTAAGTGCATGTGTGTAGGTATGAACATGTACGCACACATTCAACTGCACGTGTAGGTTTGTGTATTTGTATATGCGCGATTATCTGTGTGTTTGTGTTAACTGTATATGTCTCCATTGGATTTAGGTTTATTATTGTTGTGTTGAACATTTCTTTTTGGTTATGATTGGAATTGTGTTTGTATGTTATTTTTTCCATGTGTGTGTTTGTTTTTCTGTGCGGGTGTATGTGTATATGTATGTTTGTATGTGTGCATGTATGTAAGTATACAAACATACAAATATGTGCGTACTCGCTCGTGTATGTTTGTGTGGTCTTGTATGTGCGTCTGATCGTCTTTTTTGTATAAGTTTTTGTGGGAGTGTTTTCGCACCCCTGTATCCTTTCTTGTTTTTTGTGCATAATACACAGTGTAGTTGTAATTTTGTTGGTTATTGTTTGTTGTTGCTATTCTTTTCTGGTTGGGTTGGGTTTGAAATTGGTAAGCGTTATGTGATAGGTGTAGTGGTTGTGTTTGCGATGGTATTGCGCTTTGTGTTGTATTCCTTTCATTTCTTTTAATGTTGGTATTTATGTTTGGTATTTAGGTAGCAAAGTATGTTATTTTTTTAGATGTTTACATTTCCACATTATTTCATTTCCTTTGTCAAGAATTTGTTTTGATTTTCAAATGTAATAATTGCTAGTATTTCTCCCAGACACAATCTACATTTTCTGCTGTTGTTGCTGTAGGCCGCTCTCGTTTTTTTTTAGTAATTTCCCGTTTAATTTTGGCAGTGACGTATCCATATGTATTTTGATAGTGTTGTGTTGTTTCTCTATTTTCTTGTTTAAATGAGTTTTGGTGATTGTGAAATCTTCCTTTTCTATGTAAAATGTTCCTTCCGCGTTTGTGTTGTTTGTTACAGTGTCATTGTACATTATGTTGTTGGGTAGGCATTTGCTGTTAAGTGGGCAATTGTGTTTATTTCGTCAGGGGCATTCTTTTGTTTTGCTAATTAATGTTGTGCTTATTATTGTCTGTTTTGTGTACTTTTATTGTGTTTATTTATTATTTTCTCCATGTTACCCATGACACTGTAACTGATTCCTACTGTATTTTTGTTGATGATTGTTGATAGTTTTTTGTGTTTGGGAAAATAATTTTCGATTATTTTGAAAAATATTTTTCCTATTTTTGTTTTCATCGTATTATTTGTATGGTGGGTTGAACCAGCTTCTTTTTATTGAATTTGTTTTGTTTTCATTTGTATATTTTTGTTTGAACGAATAATTGTTGTTACTAAATGCTGCTTCATATGTTTTTATTTTGCTTTCGTTGAATATTTTTATATTGATGGAATTTGTTGATATTCTTTGGCTTATAGATATGAGTATGTGTTTGAATACGTTTGGAGGATGGTTAGAGTAATTGTTGATGTATATGGCGTTGTTGTTTGCTTTTCTGTGTTGTTTGTATGTATTGTTGTTTAGATTAAATGTTATATCGAAGAAATTTACTACTTTCAGAAAGAATTTCATGTCTATCTTAAATCCTAATGTATTAAAGATTTGTATAATCTGTTTTCGTATATTTTCTGTATTTTTATCTTTCCAAATTCCGACGATTATTACGACGTCATCTCTGCATAAGCCTATGTCTTTTTGATTAATGATGTGTGTTAATTTATTGATGATGCATATTTCTGCGCTGTCATAGATTCCCATTGTTTTGCCAAATGTATGGTCGATATTGGTCTCATTATTATTGGTGGCACGTTTATTATCTATGTTTTGTTGTTGTAATATAGTATTGACATCCTGCAATGATTGATAATGTTTAGATCTTCGTTTGAAATGTTTATGTTTGGCCAAGTCTAGTGCATTTTTTAGTGTGTTTTCATTGATGCATAGGTAGAAGTATTTCATGTCTAGTTATATGAAAGAGCAACTTGTTTGTGGTGATGTTGTTAAACCAATTAATTGTTTCTTTTGTATTTTTCCATTTGGGATCTTTTAATTTAATAAATGGTTCTACCTTCGGTAATTGTTTTATTCTGTTATTTAGTTTTAATTTGGTGGCTATGTTTTTTGCTTCTTTGTTTAAATTGTTTTCTAATTCATTGTTGCTGATTTTGTAGAATTTGCTGATTTATTTTCGATTTGTTCTTGCAGTTACTTGTTTCTATTTTGTATACGGTTCTAGATTTGTCGGACTGCATATATGGATTTCTTTATTTGTTTATTTTTTTTGTTTTGTTTTTCCAGTGGAACCATGTATTAAATTTAAAGATAACAAGGATAATTTGCTAAATAAACCAACATGCAGACTAATAAATGCCACAAAAACACATATAGGAAAAATAAGTAAGCAAATTGTAGAAAAATATCCACAAAGTTAAGTAGTTTACTGAATATAAATCAATGACAAAATACAAAAAAAGAGAACGCGTGTAAGGGCACGAACGAATACGCACATAAAGCACAGTACATCAAATCCATACCAAAATCTCAAACACCATGAAAAAGAATAACCATAACATCAGCAAATAACATAAAAGAAAAATTACCACAACAACACTATTTATAAAACACAAGAAAAGGAGAACATTTATGGGGACGCGAAAATAACCCTACAAAACATAAAAAAACAATTAGACGCACATATACAAACACACAAACATATACGAGCGCGTACGCATATATTTGTATGTATGCATACTTACATGCATTTACACTCACAAATATACACATAAACATACACCCCTACAAAAAACAAAAACACACATACAAAAAAAAAAACACATGCAAACACAAATCCAAATAATAACCAAAATTAAGTGTTCAGCACAATAATAATAAACCTAAATCCAACGGAGACATATACAGTTAACACAAACACAAACACAGTTAGTCGCGCATATACAAATACACAAACATACACGCGCAGGTGAATGTGTACGTACATGTTCATACTTAAAAACACACTTGCGTAACACAATACCAATAAACCAGATGTCAAGAGAGAAGGTGAGAATAGAATGAAATAATAAATAATAAAAATAGGGAAAAAGGAAAAGAGAGAAAATGAAAGTAACACATTCACACCAAAACAAATGTGCAAAAAAGCGGAGAAATATTAGCAGTTTAACTATGTTCTGAGGAGGAATTGCATCTATGCAACTACGAACTTTTTGTGTTAAGTTGGAAAAAATTATTACTAATTCTATTAACGATCTATCTTTATCTTCGAGCACTCTACCACAAAGCCTGCTTGCCTTAAATATCTTTATCAGAAAACTACAAAAAAGACAAACAACTTTGGCTTAAAAACGTGTTCCAAATTACCACTATACATATATATATATATATATATATATATATATATATATATATATATATAGTCAAAATCTAATGAGCCAGACAAACCTACCAAGGTTTCACTTAGGCAGATCGTCAGGGTCAGATATATATATATATATATATATATATATATATATATATATATATATATATATATCTTTTTCGATCAGTATATAAACTGCTCCACTATATTAAGAGTAGGCTATAAATATAAATAGTTAATGTAATTTTAATCAAATCAAATTATTTAATCTTAAAACAACATACATTGTGTACACATGCAATATTTAAGATTATCGTATCACCTTACAAAGCTCAGTGCAACCCGAGTCCACATCGACCAGCACAAAATGAACGACCAAAATATAACTAAATATTAGTAGACATATACAGTTAACATAAATAAAAACACAAACACACAATTAGTCGCGCATATACAAATACACAAACACGTGCATGTGAATGTGTACGTATATGTTCATACATGCACACATGCATATACATAGACACATATATAAAAACGCGCTTGCGTAACACAATACCGATAAACCAGTTGTCACCATAGAAGGCGAGCAAGGATTGAAAAAATGAATAAGATAAAAATAAAGAGAAATGGAAAGAGAGAAAATGAAAGTAACAGTCAATCAACAGATGAAAATGAAACCAACACAATCACAGCACAATAAAAGTACAAGAAAACCGAGAAATGCTAGCAATCTAAATCTGTTCTGACAAAAAATTGTTTGACAGACATGGTGCAGGGACCTGTTGCAAGACATAGTGTCTTCCAGTGTCTTGGTCCAGGAGAGCACTACCTCTCCAATGCACTTGTTATAGTCAATTCTGAATCACTGTGGGAAGATGAATGAATGCTTAACGTTGCCATGATGTTGACAGGATATATCATCCTAATCCTCTGCACTGTCTTTAGATAGACAGCCAAACACTGTGAAATGTTCGCAATAGTGCTTCTGGCGCCAATGCCAAAGATTTCTGGCAGAGTGAATTGCGCCGTGGCATTTTTGTTTCACAGAGAGTCCCCAACTGACCCTACTATACTAGACATTCGACAAAAACAATGCGCATGCGTAAAATTATAATATAATGTGGCAGCAATTTACCCATCGCATCGTATATGTATATGTGAGTGTGTGTTTGCATATATATATATATATATATATATATATATATATATATATATATATATATGAAGAAATATAGTCTTAAAGTGTGCGATATTTATGGGATAAAGTGCTCAATATCTGAGATAGAGCGTGTGTAAATATAAAAGTGAACATAGAATTCAACACTTAGAGGCGACAGTCAGTTTCATGCTAGATGCAATCGTCGTGGCCCGACGATTGCATCTAGCATGAAACAGACTGTCACCTCTAAGTGTTGACTTCTATGTTCACTTTTATATATATATATATATATATATATATATATATATATATATATATGCATGTATATATACTTATGCGTACATATATATATATATATATATATATATATATATATATATATATATATATATATATATATATTGGGTTGATTCTTTTCGTTAATATGTGCATTCAGAATCATAATTACTTTTTTTGTTTTCTCTTTGATGTGGCTATATAACAAGGCTACTACCTCATCATAAATATTTAATGGTTTGTGATTATTACTTTCCTCTGCAATTTGGCAGACTAGATTAACACAGTTGGTATGGAAAATACAAAATATAGACATTTCTTAATGTGTTCCAAGTGCATTGAATAAAAATTTCCATACCAAAAATGTATTTGGAAATCCTTTCGTAGAACTAAGGTTTTGTCTGCTAGCATTTGGTAAATCACGTTTTTCGTTATGTGTTTAGTGATACAAATTTTTAGCATAATTTGATTGGAATATCTGAGTGAAATGAGATTCGAAAAGTCCACGATTATAAACAAAATATACATTATGAGCGTTTTTTGCGTGAGTCATGGATCTTGAAATTTAATAACAATCCCCCTCGTCGGTTTCAGCCTGAATTGATCCGCTGATTTGATTCTTGCTTTGGTTATCGCCAATATTTGACTTTAGTTTGCGTAGGCTGGTCACGTTTTGGGATGGAGTCTGTCTAAATTTAAGTATAGTGACCAATCTCAAATTCAGTATCTGCTCATTGAGTAAAGAAAGAATACTTTTATATAAGTATTCGATGGCCAAATCCACATCAGCATCTTGTGACGTGTACGTAGTTTGTCCCATGAATCGGAAAAGCATACTTGCATTAATGATTAAGAAATTATCTTATTTCTTGTCGTTTGTTATTTGGTTGAATTTGCTTAGCGACATATTAATCTCTATGGGTTAACTAATGCCGAAATCGAATTATTTTGAACAGAATTTTATGGCTTCGACTAAATATATTTTGAACGCAATTGTATGCCTCCACGTACAGATAAAATGTATCGGCCATTTAACTATAAATATGTATTATTGGAATTTTTTTAATATAAAATTTATTCTGCTGTTGTTGCTATAAAAATGTATTTTTCTACTTTCGTAATGTTTTGTTTTTGTTTTGGAGGGTTCACTATTTGTGCATAGCTAAGATCCTAACAGGCGCTACCACCTCGGGTAATGTTGGACCTGGGAACAACAGTAAGAGTTGGTTCCAAACTTGAAACCGCCAATCTTCCGATTAGAGACCTTTTGCCGGATGCTGTCCTTTCGTCGCATCACGGGCTGTACCTAAGTATAAGATATATTTACATTAGTCACGCTAAGCATGCAGTGCAGATATACAGCTAATAATATCTATAAAAACGGGTATTTTAAAAAATAAAAATAGATTTCCGCTACATCGATAGCTTGCCCAAACTCAAAAACACTATTCTTCACTCGTCATTTCAGTAAACATTTTAAATGTATATGATGATAAAACCGTATTCATGGCGATGAGGATTCGTGCTTTTTTAATGGCGATTTATATTAAGTAAATATAAATAACAGCAGCTGAAACCCTATCACGTTAACCAAATAAGAACCAAAAATAGAAATAAATCTGAAATCCGATGCGTTTACCTTCCTCTATTTTATCTCCATTTCCATTCACACCAGGGAGGATTTATCTGCCATTCTCAGAAAGAAGGACGACACAGCTTTCCCTTTGCTTCTAAGTATCCACAACGACACGAATTCTTCGAACATTCTTACTCCGTCATTATTGCAAAGGCTATTACAGACCACCGACGGTCTAATCCACAGAATTCTTCTTTTACACTGACTGAATAACGGTGAGAATCATAGTTGTGAGATCATTCGACTAGTTACAGCTGATCCTTGACAAATTCAGCGCCATTTTTGTCCCCATCACTAATCTTGAAGCTGTCAACCTACTCGAAGCTATCCACTTATTTTGGCACGACTGGTTGGTATTGCCTGTGAATTGGCTGCTAGGCGGGGCTGTAAGTTTTAATTGCTGTCCACCGGGTGGTTGTGAGAATTCAACTGAAAGGCCGAGGTGGCGCTTTGCTGCACTTTCAAATGCCTAATTAGAGCTCTAATGAAACATGTAATACATTGTCGCAGGGGTACTTGTCTTGCGCTCGAGGAGAGAAAGACACCGGTCGATTGTCGACGGTATTTGACGACGGGCGCGTCGGAATTTGAAGAAAATGCACAGAGTCTTAAGGCTTGCTTGAGTTAGTTGCTGACAAAAGAGAATTTGGTCGACTAGATCATTTTATATGGAAGCACGAAAACACACACACATACACATACAAATATCTATCTATCTATCTATCTATCTCTCTCTCTCTCTCTCTCTCTCTCTCTATATATATATATATATATATATATATATATATATATATATATATATATATATATATATATATGTGTGTATATATTTATATATATAAACACATAAGGTATATGCAGGCAGCAAGTATTCATACAAACGTGTTTGATTCTCAAGAACAGACGACAAATTCTGTCTGTTTAACTTTATATTTTTCCAATTTTTAGATGAGGTCGTTGAGTATTGCGCCCGAAAATGGCGATAAACTGTTCGAAATTGATATATGTTTTTTTTTGTTCAAGTATTTTCGATTTTTGCAGACACTATCAAGAACCGATGTGGCATCTGTGTAGTAGTTAGAATTCCTGGTATACTTTGGGACGTTGGATGTGTACAATGGCCTAGCGTGACGTAAGGAAAGTCAGAAAACTTGTATTATTAAATAAAATCAAATAAATGAAATACAAATCAACAGAGAAGGAGGTATGCTGAAGTGCATATGATATAATTAAGGTGCGCACATATTGTATTAGCATTATATAAAAATAAATAGAATTAAATTAAAATAAATGTATGAATTGCATTCTTTTTATGCGTCCTCTTCCCAGTAGCCGTTACACATGATTTCACACTAGGCCATTTCAAACTTCCAACTCCCCAAATAATATCAGGAGGCAGACAAAGGTATTCTGACTACCACAAATACACCACATTGGTTCTTGATAATGATTGCCAAATCGCAAATACTGGAACTAACATAACAAAATTTGTACTTTGGTCATTTTATTCACAACTTCGAAAATAAAACTCAACATCTTATCCGAAAATTGTAAAAATACATTAAAAAAATAAAACAGACACATCTTGTCGGTTCTTTTTAATCAAACTTGTTTTTGTGTATGTATATATATATATATATATATATATATATATATATATATATATATATATATATATATATATATATATATATAAAATGAAGAGGTTATAATGGTTCCAACGAGAGAAAAGTGTGTATATTAAAAAGAAGAGAGGTACCGCAAACTTTTTTGGTTGTAATGTGGGTTTTTTTAAAAAATATTATTCTTTATTTTTCATAGTTTTACAACACGTGTTTCTGGTCTTACGACCGTCTTCAGGTAAAGGGTGGAGCTTTCCACATATTATTAAAAATAATTATTAAAAATAATTAATTTTTTTCCTTTATGTTTTTCAATGTTACATCTTCTCTATATGAGACATTCTCTGTTTTTGTGTTGGTCATTCCAATGTCTTTCTTTAAATATATATATATATATATATATATGTGTGTGTGTGTGTGTGTGTGTGTGTGTGTGCCTGTACAAAATTAATAATTCTGCATTGTGATTGGTATTTTCACGCCTTAATTGATCATCAGACCATCGTTTATGGCATTAAACGGAAACTCCCTGTAAGCAATTAACTTTCTTATCCGACTATATTTCGTATTTCCGTAAACGTTATATTCAGTAGGTGAATGCGTTTGAGACGTGCTCCCTCGTTTATTGACAGTGAAATTAAAATCTGCTTGCGAAAGTCGGTTGACACTTTTTATTTAATGTCTTTCAATCTTCGAGTCAGTAGGTTTCATTTCACAGTTGAAAAACAGGGAACTCTACTAAAACACTAGCACAGTCAAAATGTAATGTTTATAATAATAATAATAATAATAATAATAATAATAGTGATGATAGCTTGCTTGATTAATTCGTTTTCTACGGTTTGTCAATCCTTTGTAGGTTATTTAACGCCAGAAAATATTTTTTAGATTGTAGGAATTGTCCTTTTGGTGATATTAATGGTTAAGTTATACAAGTCGTACTAATTAACCCATAGCTGGGGGAAGAAGAAATTATAATAATCAATAAAATGATCCCTCATTTTGTGGCTGCAGTAATGTCTATATATTTATATTTCAGAGAATGTAAATAAATCAACAAGTATGCTTGTTTATGTGATCCGTATTTGACTAGTTGACTGGTTTGTCCTATTTTTTTTTGTTTTGCTTATCAATCATTTGCAGGATATTTAAAGCAAGAAAATATTTTTAGATTGTAAGAATATTTTTTTAGATAATAATGATTTGGTGATACAAGTCTTACTAATTAATCCATAGATGGGGGAGAAGAGGTGAATTTATACCTTTCCAAAAGGGATTTACGAACTCAACTGAAATTAAAATTCGGCTCTCTGATTAACAATTGCGAGCCATTATCTATTACACCAGCCGCACATCCAAACTTACAACAACTGATATTCCTAAAAGGTCACCCATCTAGATACTGACTTGTTTCGACGTTGTTTAACTTCGGTGATCTTACGAGAATCGGTGTCTGAATGTGATATGGCCTTAAGCCAGGTAGATAGATATTTTTTAAACGAAATTCGCCCTAAGCAAGGCTACTGAGACAGAAGAGATTATTGGAAGAAGTAGAAAAGGAAACATTGCTAAGGTGTAAGAACAAAATAAGAAGAATCTGGAGGGCAGTAGATAGCGATTGACACTGCATTTCAGTTTTTAAAGATTAAAATTGGCTGGAAACCATGGAGTCGGAAGGGAGTCTCGAGCGGGTAGTGCAAGAAAAGAAAGTGTTAACATAAAATTTACGGTTACATGTAGTCAATTTAATTGTAAACTAATGAATCGATTAGTATCTGCCACTGGATCTAACTAACGCTTTTATCCACATAGCACAGTGGATAAAGGCGTTAGTTAGATCCAGTGACTGGACCCAAAGAGTGTGAGTTCAATACCCGGTTAAGGTTGTGGAGAACTTGGAGAGGGGAATTAACAGGAGATAACTGATAACTGGCATCCATTAAACATAGCACGTGGAACTAGAATAGTTAACACCAGTGAGCGAAATAAAGAGTTCAGTTCGACATTTCAACCACCTGAAGAAAAATCTGAGCGTACAACGGCCGAAACGTTGTAACAAACATGGCGACAAAGATGAGGACAATAGTCCGAATGATGTAAATAGTGATGAAACCTCGTCGCCAGTCTAGTAATGCACTTGAATTCAAAGAGTCTAGGCACCATAGCGAAGATGTCATACGAAAAATTAGCACGAAAGTATTTATAGGAAAGGCACAGGGAAGCAACGTTACGGTGGTAGAAAGATACTGAAGCCAAGATACCAGAACAGAACTAATAATTTTGCTAAGAGTTCTTTGGAGTTTATCAAGGGGCTCAAGGCAAATAGCAGGAGCACTAGACCAAATATGGCAACAATATTCTAAGCATGGGCGAATGGTAGATTTATAGATATGTAAAATTGTCTCGCACGACAGAGTGAACGAACTTTCTTCAATATAGTCTTTTCCACTTCATGTCAACCGAGAGTGTTAGACTGAGATGGCGTTGTGAGTCTCACTCCTGGAGGTCAGCATCAGCCATGCTGATGAAGAGTAGAGAGGGGATTCGCAGATGACTGACAGAGAACAGTTTAGTTTTGGAGGCGTTAAAGTTAACAATCTACCATCTGCCCCAATTAACTACAGGTTGTTGGGGATATCAGCTGCCATTTTGACCTAATCTAACTGATCAGAATTCCTAGAGAGACAGACAGACAGACAGATATATATATATATATATATATATATATATATATATATATATATATATAGATAGATAGATAGATAGATAGATAGATAGATAGATACATAGATTCAAGTACACGTATTATAACTTTCTATTGTAAGGTTATTGTTATAACAAACACTCTTACTTTGTATAATGTAATTCGTTAAGTATTCCCCATACACAATGCTTGGGTTATTGTCGTTACGCCTGTGCAGTTAGTATGAAGACTGACTCTAATACGACTGGTATCTACTCAATCCCCGCACTAAGATGAGTTGGGACACAAAGTCGGGGTTATTGTAGGGGACTCGAGCATTTTCGCCGGGATCATTGGTCAAAATTTACTCATCCCCCGCTGAGTCGAGTCTCTATCAGAAGATAAATCCCCGACTGAGTCACCCTCTGCCCAAAGACAGAGGATTTGTTAGTCACTAGCCTGGCAGCGAATTGCCTAACTCCAATACGACTGATATCTACTCAGTCCCCCAAATGAGATGTGTTGTGACACAAGGTCAAGATTATTGCTGGAAACCCAGGCATTTCCATCCGGGCCATTGGTCAAAATTTATCCAGTGTCCACGAAAGCGGCCACCTGTACATCACTTGTCTGTTTTTCTCAGCGGTGTCTCTATCCGAAGACCGTACCGCAACTGAGTCAACCGCTGCCCGGAGACAGAGCCCCGACTGATTCACGTTTGAGTCACATATGAAGGATTTGATCTATAATCCCACGTTCTTTCTTAGCGTTTAAGTTTTGTTAATCAACAGAGAGAACCTTTTCTACCTGCCGCCCTTATGGCTGATCCTAAACCCCAGGAGAGCAACACTCTACGCCTTCTTCGTATTACGTTTTCTACTGATATGAAGTGGCGTGACTATATCGAATCGCTACGTCTGCTATAAGGAAGTTTGGTTCACTGATTCGTCCCGGAAATTTTTTTCGACACAATCTATCTTGCACATTTATAAATCTGTGCACTGTTGCCATATCTAGTCTGGTGTTCCTACTGTACATCTCGAAATACTTGACAAAATTCAAAGTGTCTGTAATGTAATCGATTTTGAACAGGTATCTCGATTTCAGTCACTTTCTTGCCGATGTGACGTGATTTTCTCTCTCTTTTCTACATAGATTTTCATAGTAACTGCTTTGAAGAACTTTTTTTTTCTTTGCTGCCCCGACTACATGAGTTTAAGCGTGTAACTAGATTGGCAACTTGGTCTCACCATTGTACCGTCGAACAAGCTAATTGCAATCACTACTTTTACTCTAACAGTTTTTCCTCGCACATTACACCTGTGGAAATCCCAAACGTTTTCTTGCTTCACTGCAAGGTAATAATTTAAATGCAACCTCAATCGTCGTCATCTCTCTTCTTGAACCCTGTTCCTTTTTCATCCTTCCCTCAATCCTCATCATTCTCCCTCTTCCCATTCTCTTTCACTTTCTGTCCTGTAAACCCCTGCGTTCTTGTGGTATTATCACCTTGCTTGGGGTAAAATTAAAAAACGACATTAAAGACCAATCTCAAGTAAGTTATTAATTTTCTCATCAACCAGTGTGTTTGTGCATAACACACTTTGTGAGTGACAATCATATCTGCGGTATCGTTCAGTGACATATGCATGTGCGTACGTGCTTGTGTTTCTGCGTGTGTCTCCAGATATATATACGTCTGTGTACGTATTTGTAAATAAGACTCTTTACTTCATATCCGTTGCATTCTCAACATTCTTACTAAATATCAACAATTAGTATCGAAAAACTGGACAGGTGCAATCATTTTCCGGAAGACACACGTCGTTTCGGTCTGTCACTAATTGCCCAGCCTCAGATTACAGCAGGGAAATCAAAGGCAATTTAGGCAGCCGAACGGATGGACTCCTAGCGTCTATTACTGGCATCTGTGGTGTCTGGATGAGAGACGAAGAAATATCATTACCGAAAACACATTATTCTTAATTTAATCCACAGAATTTATTATGATGAGCCAATATATCTTCTTAAGTTTTAAGTGGGATATTTATCAATCTATAGTTAGGGTAGAGTTTAAATCAGTTAATTAGTACGTGTGCATGTACGTGTGTGCATGTGTGTGTGTGTGTGTGTGTTTGTGTGCGTGCATGCGCTCGCGCGTGTATGTGTGTGTGAGTGTGTGAATATGATTTGTATGTATAGAGTGAGGCAGAAATACCTCCCACGAATACATCCCACATAATGGTAAGTCATTAGTGAGATGAAGACACTTTTGTCACTAATGTCTTAGGATTATATGGGAGGTATTTCTGGGAAGTATATATGGGAGGAGGTACACAGGCGCATGCGCACACACACACACACACCATAAAATTGAAAAAGACATGCTGTACTGCTTGGGATTGGCACTGGAAGCTACAATAAGAACTTTTCAGAGTGTTTGGGTGTCAATCTGAGCACAGTGCAGAGAATTCGGAAAGAGTTGAATGATATATGCAGTCAATATCACGGTGTTTGTAGTGATCACGAATCATGGCGACATTATGCCTCCATTCATCCTCCCACAGGCACTCAGACTCGACAGGGAGGCATAGAACCTAGAGGAGGTAGTGCTGACCTGGGTCAAGAGGGTGGCCGCTGAAACGTAGCAGGACTCACAAGCAGGAGAACCCAGTCATGGCTGTCGGACAATTCTGTAACCACATAACCCGTTATACCATTCCTCCAAAATGCAACCAGATTGATTATTATGTGTGGGATGCAGGTGAGCGTGAAACCAACAAAACTCCTTATAGCATCAAAGATGAACTGAAAGAAAGGATTATGGCAGCATTCACCAACATAAACAAGGAGACCACCCAGAAGAGTTGCAGGAGATTCCAAAGTCGTGAAAAGGCTACAGTTGAAGCCAATGGCGATTTTATTGAACAAAATGACTCTTTAGTATTTCAAGATATTTTTGTGTAATTTTGGTTAAATGTATCTGTTAAAATCAGATGTCAGTATTATTTTCATTTTTGCATAAATTAGACAATTTATTCATCTCTCCCTGTCTGTCTCTTTCTCCCTATATATATATATATATATATATATATATATATATATATATATATATATATATATATAACGTAAATCATTCAAACGAAAAACAAATACTGAAGCTAATTATACGGCGTATAATTAGCTTCAGTATTTGTTTTTCGTTTGAATGATTTACGTTACATAAATTGATTACGCACTACAAAATTGATATATATATATATATATATATATATATATATATATATATATATATATATATATAATAATATATATATACAAAAAACAAACAAACAAACAAACATTTTCTCGACTCTGGTCGTCGCAACTGCTAAGTTAATTTATTTATTGCCCCTCTTATCCTCGAATATTCAAACGCATTTTCCTTACAAACAGTTTTGCCCTTCATTCTGACACGGAGAATCCGAGATCAACAAGCAATGGCTGAACGCATTGTTTATAACCGTTTCAATTTTTACTCTTCATCTCCGCGAACACACACACACACACACACACACACACACACACACACACACACACACACACACACACACACAGAGACACGCGAGCGCGCCCACACAACACACACACACATACATATGCATACATACGCACAAACAAACACACACACATATATATGCAGTTAAATGTATGTATTAGGTACACCTGATTGCATGTATATATATATAATGTACAACGAGTTTAATATCCAGATGAAATATGTATTATATTTGCATATACTTGGATATCTTTGGCAGGTTTGAGAAAAATCTACATGAGAATGCTACTTCTTTATATATACATATATATATATATATATATATATATATATATATATATATATATATATATATGAGCTGTGATACACCGAAACACTGTATCTGTGGATGACTATATATATATATATATATATATATATTCAGGTTTAACCGCATTCGTCATGTCTGAAAATTGCTGTTAAGCATTGAATAGACTGTGACCGCTGGGGGTTGACTTCAGTGTATAGCGTCATTAATGTGTGTGTGTGTGTGTGTGTGTGTGAATCATGTTACTTGGGTTTCTTTCAGCAAATGTGAACCTAGTTCAAATTCTGACCTAGCCTGTTGTGTTAACTTTCGCACTTTTGATCTGTCGTCCTCATAATCGTCATTGCCCCCTTTACTTTTGTAATATTAGGTGATGATCCGAATGCAGAATTCACACTAAATCTCCTCCACAACGGTCTGTCAAGAGCAGCCATCAACAATTCTGGTATAATCATACTTGTCTCTTGTTTGACATTGTCTAACCTATTTTTTTTATTTTTGCACTGGCGTCTTCTCCTATGTCCGCCTTCAATGGAGCCTTGCATGATGGTCTTGCATAGGATGTTGTGCCTTGTAATGTGTCCAAACCACGATATTTTTCTCCGTTTGACAGTGAAAAGAAGAGGTCCCACAAAACTTTCAACCCTTTTCCGCAAAATGCTCATTCGTTTTATTGCCCTTTATAGAGCTATAAAGCTACCCCCCAATCAGCTATAAGTTAAATAGCAGGGTAGGCAAGTTATTCTATACTTAGCTGAGAGCCAGTTTGTGAGAAAGACAATACTGAATTCAAAACGCTGCATTATCTTTCTCAGAAAACAGTAATCACATATAATAAAGAAAAGGAAACTATGCAGGATCAAAACGCTTATGTCTTGACGGAGTTCGCCATTTAAAATAATAATAATAATAATGATAATGAAACAACAACAAAAAGTCATAGCCTGAATCGATATGTGATCCATTTTCACTTTACTTGGAACGCAATAATCAGAATATTGTGTCGCTAGTAACACAGGCTTTGGTAAAAGAGAAATAATTATCCCACAACAGAAAATGACCAAGACTAATGTCACCATTCGCCCGAAGTATTCTCTTAAAACTAACCAAAACATTTTTTGCTTTGACAGAGTACAGGGTCATTACTAACTGGTGACAAACCCATTTGACAGGAAATGTGTCAAAATGAAATTGTTTATTCCCTTAAAAAAAGAAACAGTGACAAACAGTTTGTTTAGACAATATTTAGATATTGTGCCGGTCTGTTCTATTTTACATTTTTCCTATCTAACAGAAAAACAATTTTTTTGTATGCACTCAAGGAATTTCTTGAGCAACTGACGAATCTGCGAACACTCAACAAATTTCAGCTAATATGTTCACAGATGCAGGACCTAGAAAAGACTGCTGAGCAATTAATAGATTTTTAGGTTAGATGTGATTTGTTGTAATTCTCATAATTTCTTGCAGGTTAGTCAGGTGCATCAATAGGTAGGTTTAATTAGGATTCCTTGCAGTCAAATGAAACGTGAGTTCGATTTCTAACGAGAGCTTAATCGTTATTTCCGCTCTGTGCTCTCATAGCTTCCACAATCATAGATCGATATCCTGAGTAAAATTATGATAAAAAGCAACCAACAATTTCTTTTTAATCAGTAAGAAGAAGCGGTTACTGGAAGTGAACGAAAGTCAGAAAACGTTATAGAGTCGTGAGGGCAATAAAAGTGCAGGGTTCCAGGAGTCAGAAAATGACAATTGACGTTGTATTTAAATATTTGAAGATCGTAGTCGATAGGAAACTGGAATTGTTCCACAGACGAGAAGTGCAAAGGAAGGAGCTATTCGAATAGGACTTACGTTTACATCTTACAATTTCGACAGTAAACTGATGAAATCAAGCTGCGCTTAAAATCGTGAGATCGATGTATCAAAGAGGAAAGCACAGGTAAGCTACATTATGGTGGTGGCAAAGTGATTGATTCCGAGATGCCATGTCAGGACCGACAATATTGCAGACTCTTCTTTGGATGTTGTGAAGAACTTCTAGAAGCAACGCACCATATGTGGCAGCAATATTCAATGCACTGATGAAGGCTCGAGACAGTTTCTGGTGAGACAGGGAACCAACTTTCTTATCAGCGGACCTAGAGAAATATTATATTTGTGAGGAAATTTAACACTTATTCAATATTATA
>OZ038496.1:36142397-36147397 GCA_964036315.1 Acanthosepion esculentum | reverse complement strand
TATAAATTAATAGATTTAAAATATGGTTTTTACCGCTACACAGTGATAACCATGTTTCAGAGATGGAAGCTAAAGCCCCTGAATTTAATTTTGTTATTAAACCAAAGACATTACTTCCATTTCCTCATCAAGCGAATTTTGGAGTAATTTACTTTTTAAAATTTACGGTTGTTAACGGCACAGGAAAGATTCATAGTTTGAGGGTTTCCAAGGTTACCGATAAATCCATTCATCTAGACAAGGGGTGGTAGAGGGTTCAATTTTTAATTTTCGTTATATCAGTTAATAGTTACATTTGAAAGCGGGGTTATGTTTAGGGATGGGTAGGGATGTATCTTTTAACAGATTCTGACATCCGCTAAATTCATGTCATCTGGTTTTTTTCTAACGGGAAAAATTCTTATGGTATTTTTTCTATTTGTATATTTAAAGATATATATATATATATATGACGTCTTATCAAACAATTTAGACAAGTTTCCAGTTCGTATTCTTAATAGGATCCTCTCATATTTACGGATGAGTTTCTTGATATCCTTATTAAAGGAAGAAAGAAAATTACCATGTAGATATATATCCATTTTATTTCCGAGTACTTTCGACATTAGCACAATGTTATCTTCAGGGCTTTGCTAAGACGAAATTGCTATCAATTCTGAAAATTTAATTTTTTTATTTGTGAAGTGAAAAATGTTAAACTTGTAAACTATGCAAATTTTCAGTTGTCTAGCTGTTTTTTAAAACTATTTAAATTATTATTCATAGCTTTGATATTATAATCTATCTACAGTAATTATGTAAAAACATTAGTACATTATTATACTTTGTATAACATTACCTCCCTTGAAGTTGCTGCCCGTGTATGTTTACATCATAAATTTTAAAAAAATGTGCATCGTTAATGAAGATTAAAAACAAAGTAGGAACAAGGATAGAGCCTTGAAGGACACCTGCATTAATGCAACAGTTCTAGAAAGTAGATGTTCACGATAGCTTTCATTTTACAATTTATTAAGAAAGACTGAAACTGCGAAAATCTGGCCGGAGATACCATAACTTTCAATTTGTTCTTTTATTGTCCCTTCATCTCATTAATGTTTTCTCATTTTCTTTTATTCTAACTAACCACTTGTATTTTATTGGCAAATAATATATATATATATATATATATATATATATATATATATATATATATATATATATATATATGTATTCATAATAAAATTAAGAGTAGTGATTCATATAGTAAGAGTGAGGGAAACAAAATGATGTCTTCTCAGTTGTATTAACTAAATTGACATCCGGATTGTAGACATAAATCGTTACATGAAATTGGCATTTGAGAATACATTTGAAAAAATTATAAGTGTAAAATCAAAATTCTGTCTGGATCCTACCTCGGTTAAGATTTTGATTATATATATATATATATATATATATATATATATATATATATATATATATATATATAGGAACTGCAAAATTAGGTATGCAGTGCGTATTATATCAGTTTTAACACTATTATATGGTTGGATTAGGTGATTCATTTAATAATCCATCTAATTTATTAAAATCATTTTTAATACTTTTATTTTCTTACTTGTTATTATAATATATTTATTATAATTTTATTTCATAATAAATAATAATGAAGGTTTTGGAGGTAAAGAAGTCTGTGTGAATGATGCGACTGATAAGTTAATTATTGATATGTTATTATAAACATGTTTATTATTGATATATTTGTATAATCAATACAATACGTTTTGAGCGTAGGTTTTGTTTTCACTACTCTATCCCGACATGTGCATCGCCCGGTATATCAGTTACGTGCCATACATGATACACGCTTAGGCGATCATGACTGACAAGGCAGATTTTTTTTTCTGAAGTAGGTTGCCATTTCTTTCAGCGGTAGACCAGTTGCCATCCAAGGCTATTTATCCAGGTCTAGCCACCTACTTGGGATGAGGAGAAGAGGATCCATACCTTCCCCAAAGCCATAGCACGTAAGTAAATGTAATGGATTCGACTGGAATTCGGCTCTCCGTTTCCTCAATCCGAGGCGCTATCCATTACTAAAGCTATTACTCCACTGTGCCTCCTCTGGTATATATAAATTCAAATTTGTCTTATCATTCAAAGAATGATAAGACAATATCTGCAGAAGTAAACAAGTAATGGGAATAGTAAGATTATCCGTTTCATTATAAGTAAATATTCGGCTTTCATTGACCGAGTAGCCAGTGCAGTTGTCGACAGAAATTTATAAAATCTTTTAGAGTTACTTGTGTTATTCAACTGAGTTGTGGTTTTGACGCAGGCAGAAGTCTTTGTATTTATGCTTTGGCTTTATATAATGATAAAATGATAAAATGATAAATGATTTTATAATGATAAAAGAAAATAGTGTATATAACATAGAAGTCAACACTTAGAGGCGACAGTCTGTTTAATGCTAATTGTTGACCTCTATGTTCATTTTTATATTTACACACGCTCTATCTCTTATATTGAGCACTTTATCCCATAAATATAGCACATCTTAAGACTATATTTCTTCATATATATATATATATATATATATATATATATATATATATATATATATATATATATATATGATGAAAATGTGGAAAAGACAAAGCAAAATCCGAAAATGTGAGTTTACTGTTTTTATTTTGTTTTTGTTTTTGTTATTCTGTCGACGTCAGACGTTTCGGTCAAATAGGCCTTCTTCAAGATATGTTTAATGGAGACATATTTATATTAGATCTAAGTTAGAAGAAGAGACGATATATACAGGACACGTCGACAGAATAACAAAAACAAAATAAAAACAGTAAACTCACATATTCGGATTTTGCTTTGTCTTTTCCACATTTTCATCATACCGTCGGATCTACATCCACACATTTGCTTACATATATATATATATATATATATATATATATATATATATATATATATATATATATATATATATAGGGTGTTAGGTGTTATAATGTTTCCCACTTACAGAGCTAAGCCATAAACCACTATTCAAAGTAGACATACTTTTATTCATATTAAATAGCATTATTCATTGAACAGATTTATTTATTCATTATGACCATTCAATCCGATGCAGATGTGGCTGTGTAAGGAGGCGACAGTGTAATGATATGGGCTGGAAATCTCGACCAAACAATTATGCGACCATTCAAAATCGATAATGGAGTTAAACTGAACAGTGCTAAATATTGCGATTTTATGGACATGAATTAAACTAAATGGTAAAAGTTTCAGCCTCACTGTTTCAAAGTGAAGTAATTATACCAGACAATGCTCCTTCACACGTATCTGTTGTTACCTATGAATGTTTCAGCGTAAAAGCCTCACAGGTGAAAAGATAATGGAATGGCCACCATCAGTTTCCGAGTTTCAAGAAATTGCTATACTATCTCTCTCCCATTCGCTCTCTCTAGTTACATATATCTTTTTAGAAAGATAATGAGGTTTTTTGAATTCAGAATTGTTTCTTTCATATACTTGCTGTCAGACAAAGAGAGAAGACCGAGCCGACAATGATATTAAACTCATAGCTGCTTGGAGTGGGGAAATATCTATCTAAAGGTTATTAGTGCGAAAGTTAAGACGACAGAGTAGGCCAGATTTGAACTTGGTTCGTCACTGATAAAAGAATTCCAAGTAACATGATTCAGTTAATACAGTAGACATACCATATTGTGCGAGATATACTTATTTGAGTGTAGAGATCTCTGTCTAACCCATAGCTTAGAGAGGAGACGGGATGGCTGCACACATTTCCCACTGGCATTAATGAGAAAGTGAACTTGAGTGATAAGGCTGCAATTTAGATTCAACTCGAATATTCAAATGTACGTGTAAATAAGCGTTACGCTACCTACATTGGTTTACTACAGCCACCACACCACAAAAAAACAAGTCATAGAAAATTATGAACTGAAAAATGTGGCACTATTCGTCCTTAACTTTATTGCTGTTATCACAACGTTGTGATAACAACAAGGATGAGGAAAATAGTCAGTATGTAAATAATATAAATATATATATATAAGTAAAATATCTATCAGCCACCCTATTATATGTGTTCAAGCTATCGTTTACTTAACAATCAGGTGCTTACTCGAAGCGGACATTAAGGTCAACAGTGCAGACAGTCTGATTTATGCTTAAAGGCAATCTTTAGGCATGTGTTGCTTGTTGACTATATATATATATATATATATATATATATATATATATATATATATATATATATATATATATATATATATATATATATATATATATATGTATACATATATATATATGTGTGTGTGTGTTTATTTAGGCAGCAATCCTTCTTTAATGCACATTTCATTTGAACACGACAGACAAGGTGCTTTGATTTAGTTTTTATACAATTTCTCATGCGATTTAATATTTTCTTTAACTTTTCAGATGGTAAATTATATAAAAACTGTCCGAGTGCTTCCGGCTATACATTTAGCCATTTTCAAGGATATATATATATATATATATATATATATATATATATATATATATATATATATATATATATATATGAGTGAATATTGACCTCCACACAATTTCATATTAATATACGCTCCATCACAAATATTGAGCACTTTAACAAATAAATGTAGCATAATTTAAAATTATATTATTCTCATTCATTCATATATATATATATATATATATATATATATATATATATATATATATACTGATATATTAACTCACTGCGAGACCAAACGTGACTCGTCAATCCCTTCGTCTGAATTCTCGATTCCTGATTACCGTTCTCTACTTAGAAAGGACTCTAAAGTCCATATGCATGGCCTAGGATTTTATTCCAGGGACCATCTCCTAATGGTTAGGGAACTCTCTTTTGAATCTCCAGATCATTCATATATGTCTTCGTCTATCTCTCCACAATTCTGTAAGCTATCTTTTCTTTCTCTATCGTTCTC